>JAAWXA010000009.1:3226590-3243817 GCA_038090715.1 Florisuga fusca
TTACGTGCGTAACATTTCAACCCTTTATCTTCAATGACAGTTTACTTTTCTTCATGTTCTCTCTTCTTAGCACATTCCTTCTTATCTGCCTTCGATTCTCGGTCAGGGAACCACAAGGACTGTACCCTACTTGCAACATGTGGGGTGGGAGCTCTTGGGGGGTACCATCGGACAAGAGCCCCCAGGGCTCGTTTGGAGCCCACGGTGTCAACCCAGAGAGGCTGGATCCCAGACCTGCAGTTCTGTGGGAAGGGGGAAGGATGGATTTGAGGTGCTCACAGCGGCTCGTATAAAATCAGTAAACCGTCTTCCCCTGGTGCAAAAAGCTTTTCTTTCCCTAACCTCAGGCAGGCAAGATGTTGAGAGTGTGAATAATTTCAGCTTCGTTCCTCACAAGGAGGTTGGAGTCAAAGGGTAAGGTTAGAAAGCAGGATCTCCTCCTTCTGCTTTATGAGTAGTGACATCTGGGTGCTTCCAGCTTACAAATAAGTTACCCAGCAGTGGGAACTGGGAACACAGCCTACCAGTGAGCCCAAAGAGCTGTGACATCCTCAACATCAGCTTCCTTCAGGTGCTGCTCCATTCAAAGTGAACTGCAGCAAGCAGTGGGGCCACCAGTAGTAGCAGTGTGGTTACAGCACTGGTGATATTGGTATATGTGGTATTATGAAGAAAAGTTCATTTAGTGAATGGGTTGGTTTTTTTTAAATTTTTCCCAACTAGTAAATGGAGTTACAAGTTTTGCTTACGCTTGATATTTACAATTTCTTAGATGGAAAATGCTGGGATTGCCTTTCTCAAAGCATTTCAAAGGGGGAGAATTCTTCTGTGATAGGCCTGTGCCTAATAGCTACGATAAACAAATAGTTTTTTTCACATTCTCTCTAAACTAGACTATTTTTCCCAAATTACATTTGAGGGCAGATGGATGCCCTAACCCCCTTATTTTAAGCTATGCAAGCAAAACTTGCTGTGTGCTTGGTGTAACTCATGAATATGTGAATATTCATTTATCTGTGAATAATATTGTACCTCAAATAATCAACATACTGCCTGAGGTGTATAATTCTTCAGGAAACTTCTGATTCAGTTAAAGAGAATGGAAAGGTCTTAAGAAACTTGCTTAGCTGGTTTGCTTGTTTACCTGTTTAACGTTGCTAATCCAAGGGATGCAGTTTCTTTAATCACTTTGTAGCTACACAGGTTAATTAATTATCTCATATACCTGTATTGTCAGGCACAGTGTCAAGGAAATCACATCATGAATACGTGTCAGCATACTGTAAGTTAGCATGCCTGCTGCAAGCTTTAAAACACCAAATACTCTTTCATATTGTCATTGGGTTAAAGTTCCAGCAATATATTAGTTTTCAAATTACCATGGACTCTTCATAAGCACATAAAACCTGGGTGGCTCAGTAGAAGTCAAGCAGGGAAAAATTAAACTAAAACAGAAAAAAAGGATTCTCAAAAGGAAAATCTCTGCCCACTTCAGTGCAGTTCTATACAGAGAAGATCTAATCTCTTTTAATTCACTGCTCCAGAAATATACCAAGAGGTTCTTCAAGGCTTTTTGTTCTGCTATTTTTGATTCAAAGATGATGGTAAATAGAGCAGATGCCAGCGTTTCCTCCCTCAGTGCAAACTTGCAAAATATCTTCAGCAGAAGAAAGAAACACAAAATGCAACACATTAAAATCCCCATGTAACTATGGAATCAAGCTGCTCTAGATTTTTTTGCAGTAGTATGGGTAGTTACACTTCAGGTGCATAGTGCTGATTGGACCTGGAAATAGTTACCCTGAGCCAAAAAGGTGTCCTGTGCCCTTTGTTCATGTTTTACATTGTTGGTTCTAGTTGGCAAACTCCATTTGAAAACATTCCACTTTTTGCAGTGTAACTCTCACCTTGTTATCTTAACCAGTTGTATTGTGTTGCTGTATCTGGTTTTGTCTTGTAATTCCCTGGTTTTCTGTAACATCCCATTAACAACAGTTCGGGATGCAGGGTAAGTAAAAGGGAGATTAACTGTAAAAAGTGTCTCTAAATAGTATTTAATTGTGGTATTGCTCCAGACAGACTTGAGGGCCAGGTGGATAACTAGTTGGACCTCGTAGGGCATTTTTTAATGTTCTGATGTAAATGCATTTTTTGATGGAAGCTGCTTTTCAGCCTTTGAATCAATATATGAAACACAGGTGAATGAGGAGCCACCTCTGTATCTGCATGGAATAATAATGAGCATCCTGGGTCCTCCAATGAAGCCAGGAAGTTCTTGCAAGCATATTCAATATGGTAGCCCAGCACAGAGAAACATTTAGCTCTGTTGTGGCTGTGAGTTAATCTGGTAAAGTTAGTTTTTAGGTACTTCTGTTGAAAGAAAAGGGGAAAGAAGAGGAGCTTCTGATTCCAATTGGTTGCAGATCTCTGAGTCTATTCCTACTATAAATATTGTCTGGAAGGTGAGTGTACACATGTACATTTTGCTTGTCTGTGCCTGTAAATGGCATACCTAAATATTTCTGCTTAAAGCTGTTACATTACTTTCATTATTCCTGAGAAACACACTGAAATTAACATTTCTACCATGTATCGCTCCAAAAAGGTTACTTTTATAAATAAATTATTAAGTTTGTAGGGGAAAATCATTACTTGCATCAACAAAGGTTTAGAGCTTGCCAAGAGGTGAATTTCACCTTAGGATGTAGAAGAACAAGTACTGAAAACAGTTATCTGCCAATTTATCTCTTCTGGAGTCAGAATTTCTGTATTAGCAGAAACTGCTGTCCCTTACTTCCAAAAGTGGAATCACTGGTCTCATTGAAAAGTAAAAAGGAAAACACATTTTGGGCTCATATTTCAGGCAAAAGTCAATGAGGAAAAGAAGTATTGATCAAAGATGGGGTAGCACATCCCAAGATGGGAGTTTTGCAGCTGTTTACACAGGTATCCAGTTCATAGCAAATGAGAAATCACAGACCTTAAGACATCTAGTTCAGCCCTTTTTCCAAGGAAGGACCCTACAAGGATCCTACCCAGTATTTGCCATCCTCTTTTAAAAGTACTTTTTTGATGGAAATCAAACTTTTTCATGAGCTGTTGCCCTATTCTCACTAAAATAATTATTTCTCTCATTATTTCTCCTCCTATCACCAAAGGAATGTATTTCCTGCCTCTGTGCAACCACCTTAAAATGACTTGAACATGATTTTCAGCTCTCACCATCAGTCTTCCCTACACTAAGAAGACAGAGTTCCTTTAGTTTTTTTGACAGATCACAATTTCTAGACACAGAGTGTCAATAAGCATGAAGTCACTCCTGAAGGGACAGAGTGATCCTGGATCTGTTTCAGAAGAACTCTAAGAGCACTGTGTCTAGGTGTTGGTTTTTATCTATTTGACAGCTTCAGAAACTTTGTAAGTTTGGGTTTCCCCACACAGTTGTTTTTTGGTTTGTTTGTTTTTTGTTTGTTTTTTTTTTTTTAATGCCTCTATTCTTTTTAAAAGAATCTCAGGTTCCCTTGAAGGTGTCCTAATATTGTTTAGTTCAAATGGTATCTAAGAGAAAAACAGCATCAGCATAAGGTATATAACAAGGTGAGAACAGGACTTCTGGTTAGTATAGGAGATATCTTCAGGGAGAAATGCAAGTGTCTGACTGCTTTGCTGGGGGAAGAAGGGTTAATTGGTGATACAGTGCACCGAAGTATTGATGCTATGAGATATGGAATAGAAAAAGGAAATTTTACCTCATTATATAAGGGGAATTTAGTTGGGAGCCCTCGGAAGATGTGTGTAATTCCATTCTGCAGAAAAGCCTCTTGATGTGATGATAACAGCCCCTAGTGGATAAGGTACAAAGGTGAAAAGCCAGATTGCTGCATGGGCTGTGAATAAAGTCATAAAAATGGATTTTAATCTTCAAGAAAAATGTTACAGCCAAGATTACCAAGAGCAGGTTACCAACATTTCTAAATGCAGATTCACTTTCCATGATTTCAAATGCAGATTTCACTTCACCATAAGCTGCTGGGCTGATTTTAGGGTGAACACACTGGTTCTGTGCCTTAGTTTTCCATTTGTAATGACTCACCGTGAGTCAGGAGTGGATGACTCAGAGGTTATGGACAGTACAGCTCCTATGGATTGAAATCAGAGTCAGCTTGATTGGTACCTGTGTGGTGTTTCCTGGAATATACAGGAGCCCTGAAGGCTGCCAGCACATGTGCAGTGGAGTTCATGCAAGTCTGCTATAATTTTGGTTTTTTCCCGACATTGGCTTCAGCATCCTTATAACCTTTAAATACCTAAAAATGAAAATTTTAATTAAAAAAAATTAAATGTTAATGCTTCTTTTTCTGGTACATTTAATCTGTGATGTTATTCAGGAAATTAAATGAGATCCAGTACAGGTGTTGGGTTTTTTTTTCATGGTACACAGTACAATGGGTCTTCTGGTACAACTGTAGTACAGTGTGTAGCTGTAGTTGTAAAAACATAATTGACTTAGTTTGCAATAAGCTTTGTGGCATCCTAATGTACAAACTGAGTACTTTTGAATTGCTTCTTGCTTTTGAGTTTTGACATTCCCTCTCCAGCTCTGCAATTCCCTAAGCAAGTCAAATATGGCTTAAATTGGGTATCTAGCTAAACCAACCATAATCATCTGAATACCACTATACTTTCTTCCTAAAAGTTCAAAAATGAGAGATGAATATTCTGCAAAGACCAAATTGTTTCTAGTTACCTAATTACTTACTCCTCCTGGTATCTTCCATGTGGTTCACAACTTTACAAAAGCAAACAAGCTGCATATGGGCTGAATTCCCTTTCCCTGCCCTCTTCCCATTAACATGGCTCTAGTGAGAATCTCTTAATGAATATTGACTCTCCCTCTGAAGCACTGACATGTTGAAGAAAGGTTGTGTAGGATGTGCTTGTGTCAGACAATGAGTGCCTCTCATTTTAGTCCAGCACTCCCAAATCTCTCAGCATTCGTTGTCGTATTGTTAATTAAGACGAAATGGAAAGCTATCCAAATAAAAGAATAAAATATTAATTTTTGGAAAGTAGATGTAAAATTACATTTTGCAGTATGTGTCATCCCAACCAGCTATTTAATTAGGCTAATTGGGAACACATCTGTCCTTGCTTGTGGACTCATACATGAACAGTACTGAACAGATAAGTAATTGGCCAAACATCTGTAAAATTTACTTCCTTCAGATCCAAAGCCACAGCACAGCAATCCCCACTGTTAGCAGGGAAGTGTGTTCTCTTTCTATACCACTGGGTGATGATAGATTGCAGACCCACATGTACAACCACTCCTGAGTAACAGCATCCTACTCTATCATTATGGTCTCCAGGTTTACCACAGGTCTGTAAGGAAGTTCATCATGGTTAGTTACAGATTGTCATGAGCCAAAAGTAATTTCTGAATAATCCATCTTTTAATATCAACTTTGCAGCTGAACCAATTTCCCAATAGGAGATGGAACAAGAAATGGATGGAACAAGAGATGGAACAAAGTAGCATTGACTTCTAGTTGTATTAAGATTGGATTTAAGTTATTTCTTACAATGATGCTTTCCTAAGCTTCCACTGTGTCAGCGACCTCTAATATCTTTTAACACAGATAAAACTTCTTTCTTTGCTTTGTAAGCAAAACTACATACAGCAGCACTGCCATCTTCTGCTTGCTTGCTTTCATGCATGCAAATACTCAGTTTACATTGCAAAGCAGCAACAGGGAAGGTGCCTTTTTCTTCTAGTAGGTGTCTGGGATGATAACGTCGTAACACACGTCTGGAGTTCCACAGATGTGGGGGGTTTTCACATAAAGAACTGAACTGGGCATTTGTCCAGGATTTCTAATATATCTCATCCCAGCCCAGAGCAACAGCTCAAAAATCCCAGGCCAATGCTTGTATTTGTGCTGTCCATGAGGAATAGATGAAAGCCACAGGATCTGCCCCATAGACTTGATGTGTACACACATGATCACATTATGACAGATCTAACATGCTCCTTGTGGTCTGCATAAGTACCACAAGTCCAAAACATGAATGATCCGTATGCACGGGACTTCCTGCAGCTGGGGGGTGTGTGATCACATGCAAGAATTCATGTGGTCCATATGCAGGAGCTTCAACAGGTCCCAGATGTATCATAAATGCTCCTGATTTGAGGCTTCCTGGATGTGCTGTACATCAACATTCAGGCAAGATAGAAACCTGGGAGCCCTACTTCAAATAATTTATTTAAAAAGATGCAGGTATGGTAAATGATATTTCCCTGAACTCAAGTTGCTAGCAAAAGGCACATTGATCCTGAATTCCTTCAGGGACACATTCCCCCACATCTGGGAAGTGACCGTCTATTATATATCATATATATCATACAGTATAGATGATACATTGTTGAATGGAGCTTTCAGCATTAAACATTAATTATGAGTTTGCTTGTATCAGAAAAACTGAAAAGGGAGAGAATTTCATTGTGAGACTTTTTCCTGTTGGGGCATTTCCTTGGGCCTTCTCACCCCATGGAGGCAGAGTGACATTCGCAATTCTGAGCCTCCCTCTTCCATGCAGTAATGTATGACATCACTGGGAAGTGAACAGGTCTTAATGCTTTTTTCTTCTTAAAATATTGTAGTTAGATATTCCAGTCTCTGCTTTACTCGAGACTTCGATAGACTGAGGTGCACTGATAACTATTCTTTCACCTTTTTCTGAAAATAAGCATTATAAAACTGATGCACACAAAAGGCTGTCCATCTTTCTGAAAGCACGAGACCACAGATGAGGTGAGCAGACACATTCCATTTTATGATTCCGTGATTTTTGCTCCCAGAATACACAATTAGAATCACAGTAACATCCTGGGCTTGGTTTATTGCTCATCATTTCCTGGGGAAGGACAGTTTATGCTCCTGAGAATATTCACCAGCATTACAGTCCCTGGGGAAAGGGTCCCTTGTAGCCAACTGTGTGTGCTCAATCAACTCTGCTGTGCTGATGCATTATGGACCCTGTAGACTTAACTTGTGATGCAGATCTGGTACTAACATCATGTCAGGGTTTAACACTGGCCCGGCAATTAAACCAAAAAACAGATTTTTCTATTAATCCCCCTCTCCTCCCTGATAAGGAAAGGAGAGAGAATAAGAGACTTATGGGTTGGAAACTAAACTACACAACTTTGATGAAACAGGAATGATAAATAGGAAAAATTACTAAATATATACAAATATACAGGAAAAGATTCATCCCACGTTCCTCCCCCCTTTCCCCCAATAACTCTCATGTCACCACAGAGGCTGCAGGGCAGCCCTGGGAAAGTCCAGGCTGGACCTCTGGGGTCAGGAGCAGTCGGGAGCTGGAGGCAGGAACACACAGATTCAGGCTGGCACGGATCAGGAGCACAGGCAGAGGGATGGATGGAATCCTCCCAGGATGCTGAAGCAAACAGGGAACAGGTGAAGGAAGGGCAGGAAGAGCAGAAAAGGGGCAGGAAAGGAGCAGAAAGGGGGTTTGACCCTCGTGATCCCTCAAATTTATACTGAGTATGACGTATATGGGATGGAATACTCTGTTTGGTCAGTTCTGGCATCTATCTTGTCTCGGGCCTCCCCAAAGGAGGTGTTCAGGTGGGACCTCTTTACTCCTTCTGCAGGGTAAAATGTTCCTCAGAGCTGAGCAGTGTCCTTGGCTCTGCACACCAGTGCCTGGCAGTAACTATAAACATCCAGTGTGATCAGTCCTAGAAGCAGACACTGTCTGAGAAACTTGCTGTTAATTTCAGCAAGTGCAGCTACTTACAAGAGACTGAGCTGAAAGCAAAAGTACAAGACAGAAAGTTACCTTTATCCTGGCCCAAACCAAGACACATCACCACTAACTTTATCAAGTATTGATGCAAGCCTGTTACCACTGCTGTTTCCGTTTCATTCTACTGATCTCCATCCCACAGGCTGCTACATGCTGGGCTCAGAAGTGCCAGAGGACAACATCTTTTTCTTGGGATAAAAAGCTTTTCCAAGTCTAGGACAGAGGTTTCTACTAGATTTGTTCTCAGACCTGGAAAGCTCCCCACTATGGTTTGAGGGGCCACAGGCTAATGATGTGGTACCAATCTGAGGGCCTAGGGACAGGGTGCTGTTCAGGACCCTGGGGGATCCAGAGGGCAGAACAGAGAGGGGGGGTCAGTGTTCCCACTCACCTCTTGCCATACTCTATGGCAGAAGTCTCCCCCTTTCCTTCTTGCTGCTTTCTGCACTCAGAAGTCTCAGGAGAGAGGCTCCTGCTCTTTGTCATCAGCACCCAGGATAGAAGTCCACTGGGTGCTGGGAAGAACCAGGGACCCTTTTCCCAGGTCAGCTCTGCCCCAAGGGGCCCTTGGATGCTTAGATCAGCGACCATCGAGATCGGGTGTTGTAGATATTTGTTCCCCACATGTTGCAGTCCCTTCCCTGTTCTATTAAACCTGTTCCAGTTTTAACGTCTAACTTCAAGTCTCTCTTCCTTCTTCCCTTTTTATCTTCCCCTGGGAGGGTGGAGGGGGTAACAAGGAGCAGTTCTGTCCTTGGGGTTTTGGTTTACTCTGACCACTAAACCCAGACACTTCCCAAACCAGAATGGATGATATTTTTCTATCCCATATTCAGGGTTGAACTGAAGAAGTTTGATCTCTCACTGAGTGGTCCCTCCCCAGCCAAGGAGGAGAATCAGGATGGGTTACATAAGCTTATCCTCAGCCCAGTTCCCTGGAGTAGCAGGGGCAGCAGCAGGACAGGAGGGAGGAGCCCCAGGAAAGGGAACTCCCCACCCTCAGCACACCTCCCACTTTGTAATCAGCGTTAGGTAAGTGGTGTGGGACACTCCTGGGTGTCACCATCAGTCAGCTGCCTCGGGGATACTAATGGTCTGCCCTCCATGGCTGGACTGTGATTCTGTCCCAGTGAAACCAGGACAGAGTCATAAATGATGATCCAGTTGACTGTGGTTACTTGAATTCCTTTCCTGGTCACAGACAATACACAGGACAGACACTTCCACCCAAAGCAACAAAACATGGGTAAGGCACATAATGGTGAATGTGTATTATAATTGTGTGAGACAGATTTCTCTTTCCCACATAAGCTCAACGTTTCATTATTATCATTCTTCTCTCTCTTGGACAAATATTTATTGTTAAGAACAAATTAAGAACCAATGAAAACATTAGAAGATACTGAAGATCTGCTTACCAGCCCAAACCTCAGGAGGGGAGTGAAAAGGTAGAAGAAGTCACTATAAATCCATTTTGTTGGTGAAGTCTTAGTTGCCACTCAGTTAGTTGGCCTGTTTTGAAGGATTTAACCTGTTGGTATAAGAACCTTGAAATAAATCTCTTAGCTGCGATTAGAGGTGAAAGAGAGATTAGCATTGGCAGGAGAGCTGAAGTCTTTTTTTCCATCTCCACTGGTGAGTCAGTGTAAAGACAGAAGAACTGCACAGACATCAGGAAATCAATACTGCAGTATTCCTCAGGATGCCTGATCCAGGTATTTTCTCCCTGGTACTCAGCAAGTTACCAGTTTCAAGATCCTGTTCAGTCCTCTGAAGCAGGTTAGTGGTTTCTTCTGCACTTAATCACAGGTAGGAATGTGTGTTTAGCTAAACTGGCAGATTTCAGTGAAACCAGTAAGATAAAATGTGGTTTGCCTATGAAAAAATCACAAGCCAAGTTCCTTCAGACAATTTGTATCTAGTCAGTAAATGTTACATGCAAACAAATAAATAGCCAAGCTGTGTTGTTCTATGTAGTCAGGGAAATTTCATAGCAAAGGAATGGGTAGGTGGCATCTTGGAAGCAAAAAGCTCCTGTATGCTGGTGGAAGCTGTGTTTGAAGTGAGTTAGGCAAGGATGTATTAAGAAGAGTGTCAAAAATACAGGAGAGATTTTAACATGTTGTATAGCTTCTGCTGAAAGAAATGTTTCTCCCCTTAGAGAATAAAAAGCTAGCTTGCTCTCCCCGAGCTGGGGAAAAAAGTTTGTGTGTATGTGCTTCATAACTCTGGAGTGGCTCAAACGCAGCCATGAGGTGTGTTTCTAAGAACTTCACAGAGGTGTTAGTTACACTGAAATACCAGGAGTGTTTGTGGCAGCCCATTGCCAAACACAGCTTGAAAAAGACCAGGTACATATTGCAAAGCAAGAAAATGACACTTTTAACTCGTAACTGCACTTCAGTTCTTTCAGCTGGTTACTGTGGTGCTCCAAAAAATGCTACTATGCAGCAGTACCTGTGTTGCAAAACATCTTACACTAGTAAATATATTCAATACTTCATTGAACAGCATTGAACATTATTCTAGAAAGAATAATGTTATCGTGTATTTTAAAAATTCATCATGATGGAAAGAGAATCTTCTCATTATCTAAAATAAATTCAACAAACTCTTAGCACAGGAAGAAACAATCTCAAGAGAAATGTCCATGTAGAAGTTGGGAACAGAGTGGGTAAGTTGTTCTTCTGTCCCAACCTCAATGCACTCAAAAGTTTCACGAGAATCACAGCTGTCCCTAAGATCCTTTGGGAAAATCAGTGACAGCCAGGGTCAGGCACCAGTGGTCATTTTTCATTTTTTTAACTCGCATTTGAAAATGGCTGAGGAAGCCATATGAGAACAGCTACAGAAGACCGAATGTATCCTTGATTATGGAGTTCAGATTCAATTTCCCATACGGCTAGAATATGACAGAAAGTCTCAAATTTACATCTTCCAAAATCACCAGTGCCTCTTGAGTAGATGAGTTGTCAGTAAAGGAGGAACTGGTTACAATTTTTCTCCAAATGTTAAAGCAAAAGATGTCTGGCAAGTTGAGTGTTCCCACTGACACCATAATTATTTGTGTGCTGGACAATTTTGAGGTATTTTGTAAATATGTACATGTATTTCATAGAAATGAACAGTGAGGGATTCACACAGGCAGCTGTATATTCTTTCCAGGCTTAGCAGACAGGCTGTCAGCTGAATTCCTATGGGGTCTTAATTCTGTGCCAGCAGAGCATGATCTTTTAAAATGAAAGATACCGTAGAAGAATGGTGTGAAGAAAGTGCTGCCATTTTATAAATGATTGTTTTCTGGACTTCTTTGTACAGAGGCATCTATCAGTAACCAGTATTTTATCCTGATAATCAAAATTATTATAACAACATGATCACAACAGATATTCAACCATAATGGATCATCAGCTTTGACAATCATTAGAATTGGGACTCTGGAAAGCTGATGGCCTCAACACCTTTGGAAATAAGACATGTAAGGAAAAATACTGTGCGTTTCATGCACTGTTCTGTGTATTGTGGAAAAGGTACACAGAGATGAATAGCTTTGAAGGGAATTAAATTCCTCTGAAGATGCAGGAAAAAATGAACAACAATGAATGAATTAGATCATAGAATCATTTTGGTTATAAAAGACTTGTCAGATCATCAAGACCAACTATAAACCCAGTGACCTGCCACGTCCACCACTAAACCATGTCCCTAAGTGCCACGTCTGCACATCTTTGAAACACCTTCTGGGATGGTGACTCCAGCACTTCCCTGGGCAGCCTGTTCCAGTGCCCCACAGGCATTAAAATGTTTTTGTATTCAGATGCAGGAAGATACAACCATATCCTCACATGAATGAAACAATCTGTTTTTCACCTGAGGAAACAATTGATTCCTTCTGACATATACAGATGCTGGGATAGCATTACCTTTTAACACTGGACTCACCCAGAGTTAACCTTCATTGAAGCTGTGACTCCTTTAGTGGGTAGGTGTAGCCATAGTTCTGGACAGCTGGTCTGCAGCTGGTTTTAATGCTGTTTTAGCTGATACCAGTTTTATGCAGGTGAAGTGAAGTAGTTGAGTCCCCTAGTTTAAAAAAATATTATACAAGAATAATGCTGCTTATGCTTTTCCATTTCCTCAAATTTACAGGTTTGTTTTATTGTTTATAAATGTCATTGTGTTAGTGGAATTAGATGACTTAATGATCATATAAATTCATAGGTTTGTAGTACAGAATCACTCTAATGAAAATTACTGAATTAATATAAGACCATGCTCAGAGAAGGTTTTCTGGGGTGGAAAGAAAGAACCCCATGTAGGTTGCATGTGTTGAGAAAGGGCAATCACAAAGCAGTGGAAGCACTGAAGAAGGCTAAAACTTCATGGCTGGATTCTGAGATACTGCAGCATAGTTCTACATCCACGTCACATACACAAAAACCACATTGTCTCCATCTCTAACAGGTTTTAGATATTGGATGTCATTATCTGCTTTCTGCCTGTGATTGCAATGTAACTGGAAAAGTGCAAAGTTCTTAGTAGTGTTGCAGAGAAGTAAGGTTAAAAATACCAGGAAAGGTGGTGTCTTTTCTGTGACCCCCTAAGAGCTGGGGAAAAGAAGACAAGACCTTGAAGCACAGAAGTCTTCCTTCAGCTGTGAAACTCCGAAATATCAGATTTGAAACTCGAGAAGGAAGGGGGTAGAAGTCTCTCCCAACATATTTTATTCCCATCACTGTGATCTCCAGAGAGAAAATTAAGCCTGTAGATCACATGGGAACGTTATTAAAGGACTGTTAACAACTTAAGAGTAAGTGCATCAAAACCAAGCTAATAAAATACACAAGAGAAAAATTACTCATATTGAGGGGTTTCCTATAATTTTTCAAATTGTTCCCTGTAAAAAAAAATAAATATTGTGGTGTCCCTGGGGCTGCAGATTGTTCAACAGATGAGAGAGTGGAAGCAGCTCCATCCAATGAGCAGTGAGGTCAAATCCACAAAACCACAAATCAAAGCTCAGGACTCTGACTGGAAAATGAGGGGCTCAAAGAAAACCAATCTGCAGGTGGTAGGAGAGTTGGAATAAGGCATGATTGTCTGAGTTCTGAGAACAAAAAGGGAAAGAATGAGTAATTTCAGCTCCAGGAGCAGAGGTTAAGACAATAATGGTGAGTACCTAAGTAGTAAACAGGCCTCATTTAATACATCACACTATTCTAAAAACTGCTTTTAATAAGAACTTTGAGAAAGAAAGGAGGGACAATTAGGTAGAGGAAGAAATACAGCATCTTAAACTGCTCATTTTCTTAAGGTGTAAAGAAGCTCTGCTATTTTTGGTGGGATAATGTGTTACTTCACATAAAAATGGTAGTGCTCGTATGCCTGGTCAAGTGGGAAAATGTGGTGGAAGATGGTTTGTTCATCACTGATATATTCTGGACATAGCACTTAAAAGTTGATAAAGTGTCAATACTAATAATATAATATAATTATAGTAATATAATATTTTCTAGAAAACTGATGGAGTCATTAACAGTTTCTCAGTTTCCCTTGCAGTTTTTGCCAGAGTGATCATGATAGGAATATAAGTGTAGGAACAAGATTGTGTTTTGCTAGTGAAATCTTTCACACATAATCAACAAAATGCCTAAAAGCACCTATAGGATCCTGCCTTACTGATCCTATTTTCATGTTTTTTCCATATGGAAAAAAGGTTTATGTGACTGTGTTCTATGGATGTGCTTGCTTGTCCTACTTAGCTACTCCTGGACACAAATCTGACAATGACACAATCTAAGAAATATAGATTCCTAGAATCATCAAGAAAATATGGGCACTGAGTACAAGGGAAGGCCACCACGAGTCTCATGGAGTGAAAGACAGCAGAGCAGGTCACTTCTACACATCAGAAAATCTGCACTAGAAGTTGCTTTCAGGACAAAACTCCACAGGAATTCAGAGTTCATCAGTGCTACTCTTCACTTCTTCGTAATTGCTGTAGTCTGTCCTTAGAAGAATTTCCTTATGTCTCTCATAATACATGAAATTTAATCCATGCATTTCACTGGGGCAGACCCTTGGCAGGTCTCAGAGTGCGTGAGGCTGTACAGGAAGCTTTCTGCAGTCTCTATAAATACCCAGTCAAACAGACAGTAATCTCTCTCTCTCTCTTCTTCAGATGTCTCCTGCATGCCTGGGATCCATGCTGCTAATCAGCTTACCAGCTTTTCTTGACCTACGCTTCTCTTCCTAATGCTGATCTGACTATGGCTGTCCTCAAAGTAAAATTCACCAAAACAAAGAGGGACAAATTGGCTCAGATCTTATGGATCCTCAACTGGGTTTCTGTAGTGAGCGGGGTCATTCTCTTCAGTCTCGGCCTCTTTCTGAAAATAGAGATCAAGAAGCGCAACGAAGTGATGGCAAAAGGGGACATTAACTCTGTCCCCAACATGCTGATCTCTGTAGGAGTCATAGCATGCATCATCAACTTTCTGGGTGGCAAAATCTGCTATGACTGCTCAGATGGCAACAAGTTCTCTCGATGGAAACTTGTTATGCTCCCCTACATCGTATGTACCTTCTGCTTTACCTTCTGCATCCTGGTGGGTGCTCTCATGTGCTACACCATGAGGAACGAGCTGGAGGAGTCTCTCTATCTGGGGCTGAAGGATGCTATTAAGTTCTATAAGGACACAGACATACCTGGAAGATGTTTCTTAAAGAAAACAGTGGATATGTTACAAATTGGATTCCAGTGCTGTGGAAACAATGGCTTTAGAGACTGGTTTGAAATACAGTGGGTATCTCCTCGTTATCTGAATATGGCTTCCAAGGAAGTTGTGGAGTAAGTATTTGCTTGTCATTACAAAAAAAAACAACATTCAAGAAGGCAAAGTAGATACTAGTTTTTTCTTGGCCTTTGTCTCTTAATCAAAAGCCTGTAGAATGACCACATTACTCACAAAATATGCTAGCTACATGCACAATCAAAAGTTGCCTTTTGCTAGGTTTTTAAGGATGCTAAGCAAAGGAAAGGTTTGGCTTTCCTTTTTTATAGTGTTAAATTAGCCACCTCGAAATTTCAAATATAGTGAATGAACAGAAAGAAAAAAAGATCAAGACAATGCACAGTCAATTCTAAACACTGAAAGATCTTCATCCTTCAAGACTTTGCAAACCCAGGCTCAAATCTATACATTCACATGCAAGAAACAGCCAATAGCACATAGACTGCTTAAAAAGGAGAAAACCCCTTAAAAATTGAGGTAGGGTTTTTTTTTCATGATGCTTCAATGCATGTAGCAATTGTGAAATTATATGCTCAAAAGCAATAGTTTGGTAATTCTTACAAGACAATAGAAAAGTTAACAATAAACATTTTTAAAAGTAGACAATCCAATATAGAATAATCCTTCTAAAGCTGAAAAAATGTCTTCACTGATGAGAGTGGAGTAGCTATCTAATCCTGAGAAAGATGCACACAAAAAGCTTGGCTGGCTTCTGTCAAGAGTTCTCTTTAGTTTAACTTAAGACTCAGTGATAATAAAGCCAGAGAAAGGGAGGCCAAAGCTCTTGTTTCCAAAGAATTCACATCTTGAAACTGCCATCATTGCAAAGCCTAAATACTGAGCTACAAATACACCCGAGGACAGGACTTGGAATAATATGGACAAGAAGTGTCAACATGTGCCAGGCAGTTGCCCATGGGAATTAAGCAAGCTTTGGAGCAAGTGCTCTTGAGGGAGAAGTTGGAAAGCAACAGTGACACAAAGCAGACTGACCCAAGAGGTGGTTTAAATCCTAATTCTACACTAAAAAGTGACATGACAAGAAAGATGATCCTCAGAAACTTGGGTAGTATCTTATTTTGAGGACACAATGAAAATATATTCCCTTTTATTTCTGTGAGACATGCAGAATCAGTACAGTTTTACCAGAGTCTTAGCTAAGTCTCTTCTTCTACAGGGCCATCAGTGCTCTACCTTTATTTTAAAAATACATTGTCAGTTAAATTTTGCCCTATGGAGGCAGAAGATGCCAGTGAAGTGAAGTGAAGTGAAGTGTGACAGAAGAAATTACACTGCAGAATTTCTTTTACTTTTACCAATTTTTTTTTTCTTTTACTTTTCTTCTACTTTACTTTTACCAATTTTTACAATAAATCGGATAATGCCATCTTGATTGCTAGAATCCAAGTTGGTGCTGTATAACCAAATTATACTACCATTTCCACAAATCTGTTAGTGAGACATTTGATATGGAAACATGAGAAGCAAATTCCAGGTGGTAACTTGCAGAAAGGATGGAGAAGGAACCAAATATTTTTCTTGGTTTCATCTTCTATTGTATGTTAGCTAGTGCTGGGTGGATTAAGAGGCAAAGCAGGTGAGAAATGACACACTGTCAGCTCAGGTGTGAGCTTTGCAAAACTGAGCTTCATTATCTTCATTCACAATGCCCTTTCCTCCCCTTCTATTCTATGCATGACCAACCCCGCAATATGACAAGAAATGAGAGAATCAATGGGAATTGTAGGAGTCTGAGGCAGGTTACATTGCTACAAACTTATCACTGCTCTGGTTGAGTAAAAATCAACTTTTTATAGTCTCAAAAGCAAGTTCTGCCCTACAAGAACATAAAATCTTTGAATTGCAACAACAAATAGCAGTAAATTTCTTGCTCCTTCAGCTCTGCTGCTGAGATCTTTCCTTCTGAAAGTACCAAGATAAACATTTCTTTAATTTGCAACTATCAGAGAAAACATGAGGGGGGACATAACCCAAGTCTGGAAAGTTGTGCTGGTTGCAGGAATAATATTCCTCTTTATAACATGCAGCAGGAAGAAAAAAAAAAAAAAACAACAGAATTGATGCTTGAGATCAAGAGAGAAGCTTAAGGCCTAGCTCAAGAGATGGCAATTTCACCTTTTTGGATGCTGTACTGCATTTGGATCATGTCACTGAAATACACAGGGCATTTTGTTGGCCCAGGTAAAAGCTTCTCTTTCACAACAAACTGGCCTTCCCCTCCTCCCTCTCTAAGGTTTCTTTTCTCCTTCTGCTTACAAATCTCCCATGCTGTAAATCTCTGTCTCCCCCCATTGTTTCCTGCCCAATGAGGGGTTTTGGCTCTGCCTGTTACACTGCTTGCACACTGAAGTCTGGGTTCTGGAGTTCTGAAATCTGGTATATTTGGGTTCTTCTGCATTGCTTCAGTTCTGTTACCAAGAGTATGATGGCCACAAAGTGAAGAGGTAGACTTTATGGAGAGGAATTCATGCATAACCCACTCTTAGGTGGCAGCAGATGAACTTCCTGAGATCTTTGGGGAAGAGATTTTTGAAGCAATGTTAAACAAGACCCACTACCACCACCACCCATCCACC
>JAAWXA010000009.1:3243830-3306320 GCA_038090715.1 Florisuga fusca
CCCCCCAAAAAAAAAAGGAAAAAAGGGAGGAGGTTGTATATAGCAGGCCAACAGTAATACAATGAAGGCAATTGTTCTGCCATCCCAGCAGAGCCACAAATGCTGAGCTTCCGAGCAGTTTATGTTTGTTCCAAAGGATACATTGAGTCCCGGGATGCCAGAAGAGCTGCAGAGTTTCTGCTGCTTCTGTTCACCTGATGAGTTTCTTGTGATGACTTCCTTCCCTTTAATTTAGAACAGGAAAATATGATTTGTAGATGCTAATACATAAGTTTTGGAAAATATTACAAATTCTACTAGCAAATGGTGAAAGTTGGGTATCTGAGAGAAAGTTGTATTTCATTCTGGCTCTCTATTAAAGACTAAAGGGCATGGGATCCATTGAAACATGCAATGGTGCTGACCTGTGAGGCTGTCTCAGGAAATAAGCCTTTTGCAATGAGCATGAAAACAGATAACATCCCTAGAGGCTACTTCCCCAGAGTGTGAGAGCATCTCTCAGCATCTCATATACTTTCTAGTTTCTGGAAAATTATTTGAAAGAGAAGTCCTCACAAGGACACACTAGCTAAAGAGTGGGTAATACAAGTAGAACAGATATAAAGGATTCATTTAACTGTTCCAGAAACTCTTGATTAATCTGACACTGTTCTCTTTCCATCCTATGGATTTTTTGCCCTCTTATTTCATTGGTTTTCTTTTTTTCCCCACTTGTTTTTTTCCTGTTCTTATAAATGAGGGCAAGGAGTAGTTTTAAGCGGTAAATATGGTTTCAAAATTTACAAAGAGTATAGCTACAAAAAGTATAAACTCCCTTGTGAATTAGTCTCAAAACATGTGCCATATCAGCCATTGCACATGAGGACAAAGATAAAGCCAGGCAGACAATTTCCAGTGGTTCCTGTGGCATGCAAAGGTGTCCTTGTATTAGGAATGCTTGTGCTGAAAATCAGTCCAGGAGTACTGAAACACAGATTTCTAGGGCCATAGCTTCCATTGGTCACACTGAGATAAACAGTTTCAGAAATTGCCTTTATCTTTTCAGTGCAAATATACCTAAAAAGGCTTTAGTCAGTGTCAGTGAATATTGAACACATATCTTGCATGCACAGTGCCAAGAAACACGTGAGATACTGTGCTGATACCACACTTGAGAAGCACAGCAAATGAAAAATTTAGTTTTCCTGCAGTAAGCAATTTGTCCAGGTGGAAATTTATTCCCACTTTCCTTTCATTGCACTAGAGAGGCCTACACTGCAGCAGACATATTTCATCCTTTTATAAAAATCATGTGAATAAAATCTAAATAAATCTCACATACAAATAAACATCTCCTGATACCAGATCTGCAATGCCCAAACTTCCTGTCTTTTTGCAGCCGTCTGAAGAGCAATGTTGATGGAAAGTTCTTGGTGGATGGAGTACCCTTCAGCTGCTGCAACCCAAGCTCTCCACGGCCCTGCATCCAGTACCAGCTGACAAACAACAGTGCTCACTACAACTATGATTTTCTGACAGAGGAGCTCAATATCTGGGTGAAGGGGTGCAGAGAGGCCCTGCTGGATTACTACACAGGCATCATGAGATCCATTGGTATCACAGCATTGCTCATTTGGCTGTTTGAGGTAAGTCTCAAAAAATAAGTGTGTCAGAGTTATTGGAGTCTTCCTACTCTCTAGGATGGGAAGCAGCTACTGTGTAATGTAGAAGTGCCTCAGTATAAAATACAAAGTCCACAAGCACTTAAAAACTGTTGCAGGATTTCCTTTAGTTCAGACAACTTTCTCGAAGTTCCCAGAGCAGAAGCAAAGCTCATTGAAGATGAGAACTATTTAGAACAGAGAAATACAATTGTATGTATTTACAGAACTTTTTCCATAGATGTTGGTGTGTTTCCTTCCCTGCAGCATTTATGGGATCAGATCCAGGATGAAACATACAAACTGCAGGGAAACTAGGTGAGGTCTGAAGATTGTTTTGAGTCAGTTTTAGCAAAGAATATACAAAGTGTCAGCAGGCCTTTGGCTGAAAACATTGGTTTTATTTATAGGAAAAAATCAAGTGCAGGTTATTAATATCTCAAAGGCTCACTTTTACATTACACAGCTTTCCCACACAGCACTTGCAAACATGGGATACCTTTTAGATGTAGACAGGACTTCTAATTATGCAATTAAAATAAGCATATTTCAGGTAAGCATATACACCTGCAAAGATACAGGCTTTCTGCTGGCATCTGAAAGAAAGTTGTTTGGACATTGTCATATGCAGGTAAAGGACACCTTACCCACTCTCCTCCTCCCCAGTGGCACAGGCTAGAATATATTTGTCTTTCCTTTTTAATAAGATGTAGTTTTCTGATTATTGTTTTTGTACATAGATATGAGCCCTGTACTTGAAACAACAGTCCTCAAGTGGTGGTAGATGAGGTGGAGGTGCCAGAAAGCAGCTCTTTGGCAGCACAAGAAAAAGCTGTGGGCCAGCTCTCTGTGCTCCCTTCAATGCTGACAAGCTGCACATGTTCATCTCAATTCAAGGGAACTATGAAAGTGGAGTTTTTTCCTAAAATTAAACTTGAGCCTCTGCTCCTTAAGCCATCCTTCTTAATTTTTAATACACTGTCATGAAAGATACATATGGCTTGTATTTGAATGACTGGACTCCTCAAGAGTAACACCTGTTCAATCAAAATAAGGGGGAAAAAAATCCACAGAAATTAATAGACTACTATTTAATTTTTTTTCCCTGGTGACTGATGTTTCCATTAACTGATCACCCATTCTTTATCAATTAGTTGTAGTCTCTGAGGCTGCAGCATTCCCAACTAATTCTAGGTATTTATGTGCTATTAGCATGCAAGTAGCAATTGCTGCCTGAAGAGCAGAGAGTACCAATCAATCACTCTCTCCCCAGTCTTTTTCTTTTTAAAAAAAGTAATTAATTGGGAGAGTGGATAGATAGATTGCTGGGGTAAAGAATTTGTCTGCTTTACTCAGTGTTAATTATTAGGCCTGCAGACAGGCAAGTCAGAAAGCTGACTTAGTGGTAGGATTGAGGCTGTAAATTAAACTCTGTTTAACCATTAACTTTTCTTCCAGCTCTCTGTACTTATTGGTGTCCGGTACCTACAAACAGCAATGAAGAACGTTCTTCTGCTAGGAGATCTGGAGGGTGAATCAGATGGTTGGTTACTAGAAAACAGCTTTGTGGAAACTGCCAAATACAACATCAATATCATTAAGAACCTTGGCAAAGCCAATCAGGTCTCCACTGTCTCAGGCATGAACGATCCCAACATCGATGTTCAAAACACAAACTGTGGCAAAACCAATGTTACCACAAAATCTATCCCAGCACCTAGCTAGGGAACTCTTCAAAGAAACGACATCACAAGTGTAGCTTTGATGTACTTCAGTCTTCTGATTACCAGATTTTTCACTGGTGGGGATAGAAAAGGTAGGAAAACTAACAGGACAACCGAACAGACCACAGAGTGGTGACAGCTCCAAAAATGCTGATACTTCTTTGGCTGAATGCATTTGTACTCATTCTTGTGAAATCCCTGACTTTCAGCACTCTAGAAAACTTTTGTAATTCTCTCTCCTGCTAACAAAATGGTCTGAATACATCAGAAAAATCATTATGCACGAGCAAATGTGTTCCAGATAGGAGGGTCTACATGTTCTAACATACATGCTGGTCTGCTCTGTACCAAAGTTTGTCATTTTGTCTACAGAAATCCCAGCAGCAGGGAAATCCCAGAAGAAACTGTTACACCAGGTAAAAAGATTCTTTAAAAAAAAGACACAAAAAATGTGAAATGAAAACTCTGTTAGTCTAAGTTAGTTTTGTTTTTTTTTTTCCACAATAGCCTAAAGTGTCTCTTCATTTTCCCTCTCAAATAGTTTAGAGAAAGCAAGCTGCCATATCTTCCTGAAAGTCAATGGTAACTGCTGGAGAACTGTAATTTTTTTGCTGAAGAAAAATAACTGCCAGCTCATGCTGGGATATTGAAAATTTCAAGTAGCATGTGATATTGCAAGTTTGAAAACAAATACTTCCCATAAAAAAAAAAAAAAATACTGGTGTTTAAAAGCTCCCAATTTTAAAAGTACTTACATGGATCCAAGAACTGGGAGATAAGGGGTTATTTCAATCCACTGAAAGGAAGGGCAGGCTGAGAGATCTCCCATCACATTCCTGGTACAGTGCTGAGGAACTTTGTCAAGGGATGGGTTTGAAAGCCTTCTACACCCGAGACACTTCTAGCTGCAGGAGGTCCCGTGATTGTAATTCATCATTAACAGTAAGCAGGAAAAACATACTGATAGAGAGGATAAAAGACCAAATAAAATATTTCACTTTTTAGTGTTGTGAATAATACATTGTTTGAATACAACTCTGGGCAGCTTGTGCTTTCTTCATATATGATTGAGTAAAAGAAGTTGTATCAACGGGATATTCAAAGCAGAACTATTCAAACTATGCAAAATTAACTCTAAAAATTCTTTTACCTGTCTAAATAATGCTGTTTTCTGTAACATTAGAATAGGCAAGACCTATACTGTAAGAATATCTTGTAAATGAAGTGCGTGATGTAAAAATTGCTACTGTAATTCAAGCAGGCTATGTGTATGATCATAATTTCAAATCCAATTGTTTCACTGCTTAAAATATTAGGCCTATACTTAAGTATGGTAAAATGGACAGATGGGGTCTGGCTGCAGTAGCAGCCTGTAGCAGGTGTTTTACAAAAAGCAGGTAAGAGGCAAGTCCATTAGAGGAAGAGTTCTTCCCTTAGAAAGCCTCCTAACTTGCAGGAAACAGCTTTTTGGGACTTGGTGTGACACAGAGGGTGTTCGTGTCACTGTGTTTTAATAAATCTCAGTGGGCATTTTTTTATTTGGATTTTTGAAAATCTGTATTAAACACTGACTGGCTCAACATCCTCACCATATTCCCTGACTCCTTCAAAGAACTAGATTCTTGTAAACTGAGACTTCTCTTTAGAAGATCTATGGTAAATCTCTTTGCTCTGCATTTACCTCAATGTCGTCTTCTTTACTTCATTCCCATCACTTTGTCCACAGTGGAATTAAATTTAACTGCTGCTTATTCTTTCAACCACTCTGAGAGACAAAAATACTACTTCTGCATCTCAGTCTGTTGTGGTGGTGGTGGTGCAGAACACTGAGCACAACAGAATCCTGGAGCCTTACCAGCAGCACTAAAATTAGCTGCTACATACCAGAAAAAAAAACCCCAAACACGGAAAGCTGCAGTATCTTGAGAAATCAAGGAGGCAGTTATGTACTGCAAATAGATCAGACTTTGCAATACAATATTTTTATAGAAATGCAGATTATTTTTTTTTGGACAAGTGCACAAAGTGCCACAGGTCACTCAATAGCAATCTCCTCCTCAACACAATTTTTGTCCAGCTACATTTGGAAAAAACAGTTCTAGATTTCTCAATAGCCAAAAGGGGTTAGATTATCAGAAATAACTCAGAGAAAAGCAGAAGTTATTTCTACAGAAATTTCTTTCCTGGTTTCATTCAGAAAAAATTAATCACAAGGACTAAGTAAGAACATACGTATTTTTTAAAACAACTTTAAAAAGAAAAAAAAAGGAGAAATGTCTCAGCTTGATGAAAATGCTTATAAAACAAGACATAAAAGCAAAAATTAAAACCCAAATTTTTTAAAAAAGGAAATTTTGCTCTGTATTTTAGGAAACATTTCCTAATTGCTAAACGTAACTAATGTAACTATAGAAAGCAGGTGAAGCCTTACATCTTGCACCATTTAAAAATCTTTCTAGGTCATCTATATAGCTTGCTTACTCTTTTGATAGGTCTCTGGACAAGGTCCCTGTAGGATGGATTTGTCAAGATTTCTGCTCTGAAACAACAGCTTTAGAAAAAAGAGTGACCTGTAATGTTCATTCAGACTGAGCATCTCAGTAAAACACAAATTTCAATAGTTGCTGCACATCAGGCACAAAGAGCAGAGGTATAACTGCCTGGTTATGCATTCTCCCTTGTCCCCACACAGCTCATTTACTTTTATGGAAAAATGTGTTCTCTCTCTGTGAAAGTCCAGTTAACATCATCTACCAAGTTAACCTTTGTGTCTCAGCCAGCTGTGCTTAGATCACTTGTGAAATGACCTGGGCATGAGCACACATTTCAGCAGGGAACAGTCCTCGTCCTGACTGTCAGCAGCAGTGACTCAGTCACCAGATTGTCCACTTCTACCCTGTGCAGGCATTCAGAGTCCCCACCAATACAGAGTAAAAAAGATGACAGCTCACTTCACAGCAATCAGGATAGCATTTATTTCAACAAGTTTTTTCTTCCTTGCTTTGTATGTGTTACTTTCCACAGACAGTGGAAGTGCATGCTTCCTATCTAGCCTGTGTTACAGCACCTGTCACAATAATTTGGGTTTTCTGGAGTATTTAATTTTACAGCCACCAGATCAAGAAAACAAACTCAGGTAGCAGCACAGAATCCATCTTTAATGCTCTGTAATTTATAAAGACAAAGATGGCATTAGCAAGCCAAGCCTTTAAGCCAAAGCATCTGCTCAGATACAGAAATAAATACGATTTGGGGGATACTTCTTATCCTATTTGTTAATAATGCTTAAACCAGTCAGAATTTATAACAACGCATTTATGCAACAGCAACTTCCAGAGTAAGGAACTGGCCTATGCATAAAAATACCTTCTTTATTAAGTCCTTCACAAATTAAAAACCCACTGAAACACTTTAATGTTCAGTTTCCTGAGAACGTGCTAGGACAGTTTCTTCTTTCTGAGGAAAATGCAATGACAATGCTCATCCTTTAAAGCTGATTACCACTGAAAACACTTGCTTTACATTGATCATAAAAAATAATAACAAATACAGCACATCTACAGTTTCATTTATATTAAAAAAAAATGAACAGAGCACATTTACTTAGAAGCTAAAACCTTCATTCTGAAAACTGATCTTTTAAAAATTGCATACAGCTCTCTACAACACATGATGCATGATTTTAAAATCTTATAAATGATTTGGTACACATGTGCTTTGTGTTGGTTTCCCACTATGGGAGCACTTTAGGGTCTGCATGCAGTACTCTGTAGTCTAGCAAAGAACTATAAAGGTATAAAGCTCATGGAGCCCACTTGGAGTCCTGATTTATGATAAGACCATAACTTAAATGGGTGATCTCATCCTGCTCCTCTATGTCAATCAATTGCATCAGACTGACTGAGTGCAAATGAAATTGCTCAAAGAAGTTCTGTGTACATCAGAGCTGGGAAAAGAAATATTCCTAGATCACCTCCAGTATCATGAGACTGAGGCACACCACTTCTGCCACTTTTAGTAAAGGTTAGCATGATTTACAGAAAGAAAAATGGAATGAAAGAAAATTGGAGGCTTTCTATCATCTGGAGTAGATTATTCCTGAACCTGTTGTGGTACGTTCAGGATAACCCTCAACCAAAAATTCTGGTACATTGGAATGTGCCAGACTAACTGCAGATCTTCACAGATAAAGCAAGGTCTTGAAATGACCACAAAGTCCACAGTCACTGCTACCTGCTTCACAATATTTGGTGAGACTCGTTAACTCAAGCAAAAAGCCTAGAAACATCCTATAATCAAGTCTGATGGATTCTAACTTGTTTGGCAACCTGTCATTAAATGGCACAAACTGTACTCCTTTTTTTGACACTGATCTCACAAACAATAGTCACATAGAAATAAGACAACTCAGGTCCAGTCTTAACACTTCATGTTTAACTTTATATGTGGTGTTCTCTTACTCATCATTACAGGAAATTATGTATAAAATGGCTTTGACTTTCAGCTCTTCCTCCTTCAATACAGATTTCCTTTACACAGCTTCTCTTTCATGCAGGGTTTCAACCATACTGAATTTAAGTTTAGAGAAATGCAGGCAGGATTAGAAATAACTAGGTTTGAAAGAGTCATATAGAAGTGGATATTATCATCCATTTGTTTTCTGTATCAAACTCCAAATTTAGCCTACCAGCAAAACAAAAAATAAATAAGACATTGTGCATTGCAATGAAAGCAAAAGTACAAACCAGAAAATCACCTTTATCTTGGTCCAAACCAGGACACACAGAAATGAAACAACTTTCAGAAATATCTTTGAAGATCTTGTGAAGTAACAGGTTACAAGAATCTAAATAACTTAAATGCTGTATCACACAACTGACAAGTTTACAATGGAAATTATTCAAGGATATTGTCTAGAAAATAAAGCAGATTGTAACCATACAATGAATATGAAGGCCAAAATCCTCTTCTATGTATCTGTGTACATTTTATGTTGTACCTTGAGATTCTTACTATGCAAGAAATTATGACATTCTTGTTTCTATGTAAATGATCTCCTGGTTGTTTGCTGAGTTCTGCAATGAACCACTTAAAAAAAAAAAGTTATAATACAGCACATTAGACCAACACCACCAGCTTTCCCCTTCTAGAGGCTAAGTACCTGACAGACAGTACAGTCAGCTCTTCTCTGAGAATCTACAAAGCCAGAATCACTCAACTGATCTGCTAAGGACATGGAAATATTAAATTCTGTACTGAAGACTTATTCCACAAACTGAGGCAGAGAGTGCAGGAATCTGCATCTGTGAAGTACTAGCACAACTTTCAAGTGGAGTATTTCTTTAAGTAAGTGTGTCACCTTTACTGACTGGTGCAGTGATGGTATGGATTACAAAGATAACTGGTGGTGTTAACCATCCACTTACTAGCTCTTCTCCTTTGTCCTACTGGCATGTGTTGCTGTGATGCTCTTGGTAAAATGACCTGTGAAGCGTCAAAGCGCCTTCAAATAAAAACTGAATAATCTATGAGAAGTTACTTTATTTCCTTTTTTTTTTTTTTTAAAATATACATATACAAGATATTTTATTTCAAAAGCACATGAACATTATACAAGTTTCAAATTTACATTTTTGTAATTAAAGATACCAATATGTGCATTATCAAATAACTTCTGTCAGCTTGGATGGAAAAGAAATCAGTGGCATAAGCATCTTGCAGTCACTAAATTCAGATTATACTCACAGTGAACAAACCTGCATAGTAGTTGAACAAAATGAAAGATGACCACACCAGTCAGTGAATGATATGGGAGCCCATTTGCTGAATTAGTATGTGCAAGTGTACAGAAAGATGAACCTTTCCTCTCCCAGTTCTTCAGCTACAAAGCTATTTCCAGAGCTTTAAACATGAGCTCAGTCAGCCCAGCTCCTGTCCTTATATACAGTTCAGAGAGAAAACAAAATAAAGTGATCTCACTGTGTATTTGATAACAGAATTCCTGTATCAGTGAAGTGCAAGGTAACAACATTTTAGATAAATGAATAGGCAAAATGAGGGAAAGAGTAAGTGAATATAGTTTAGGTATCAGTGAGGCTTGGATTGCTAGTCTCAATCCAATATTTTTTGATGGGAAGAAGTGTTTACATCTTAGAAATTGCCAGTGCATGCAAGTTTTCATGACAACTGCCTCTTTTAAATTCAGTATGCATTTGAAATACATTTTACAGAAGACTAATACCATTCAGATTTGTCTTTAAGGAGTTTCATATTCAGGTTTCAAACATGGAAGAATCAAAATAAGTAGAATGGTCTTAATTGCAAGACACAGAATACCTGAAAAATATATCAAAGCCAACTACTTGTATCACCAAGGCTTATAGCAAAAGTTATAAAAAAGTATTTGAAATCAGAACAATTTTTGAGTTCACTGGTATTCCATTTTTAGATGAGTTATGGTGCTTGCTGTTCACTACACTCAAATGTACTCTATAAACTTCAAAAACTAGGAGAACTGATATTTAAATCTAAATAGTTATTTGTGATTCTACTATCTCTCATAGCATCAGTAGCAAAAAAAGAAAAAACAAAACAAAAAAACCCCAAAGAAACTAACAAAAAACCCCACCAACAACAAAAAAAGAAAACCAAAAAGAAATCATACAAAAATATACTCTTGGACATTTTGAAAACCTCTCCTTGCAAGCCTTATTAAAGTAACACAAAAAAATCCAAATAGCAGAGGTGGGAAAATTTTGAATACTGACAACTTCAAACTTTCACACAGAAATGGGATTTCTTGGGAAGGCTTTTTCACCCATCACATTACAAATTCTCTCACGTGTATTAGGGTTGAAATTCGGAAAACAGAAAAACAAACATTTCAAACTGAAGCACAATCACATGTCACTGAGAGAGAGTTCAATCACAATGTGCTGTTGGCTATTGAAGGGCAAAGTGACAGATTTCACCACCTTTTTCCCCCCTTTTCTGCTCTAACTGGCACTAAACATGCCCCCCCTCAAATATGAAACTTCACTTGTGCAGGCAGGGCTCCAAACAGTAGTGTCAGAGGATGTAAGAGTGGAAAATTTCTCAAATATGGGCACACAAACTCTAAAACTTGCTGCTTTTGGGCCTTGGTTTTAGTCCAGTGATAGTTTTGAAGGCTGCCTAATTTACTGGTAACTCAGGTACTTGTATAACTTACAGAGCTACAATACAATACCTAACAGCATTTTCACCTTTGATTTCCAGGGAAAATTTAGAAGACAAACTGTAAAAAGTAAAACTAACCATAACCTATCCAAATCGTGTAAGCCCTAGAATTTAGGATATATAACATTATTAAGTGACAATTTCATTACATAAAGTGCAGTTCTGGCAATGCAAGAAGCACAGATTTTATTTTTTTGATGCAACAAGCAAGATGGCAATTCTCCACTTTCTATCCCACACTCCTCTTTTTAAAGAGTTCATTAATGAAAACTCTTCATTAAATCTCTGGATGCAGCTGAATGCAGGCTTTTTCTGTACAACTTTGTCTCCTGTAGCTGTTGCTATAGATTACTGAAAGCCTGTCACCACTTGCACTCCAATATTATGCCACAGATCTTGGCATATTTAAAAGCTTCACTAAGATTGGAAAAGAACCCAGGAAGCAAGCAAAGGAGGCTTTTCTATAGCAATACCATCTGGGTATATTCTCAAGACATAGAAGAGACAGAAATGCAGTATGTGCCCTAAATGAAGCACAGCATTTGGGAAGTTGTCCTTGTCAAAGGGTGTGCAACAATTACAACTTCTCAAAAAAGCAAAAACATTCCTGGCCTGAATGTTCAGTAATTATTACATAACAGGGTTTTCCTTTTGGGGGAAAAAGAAATAAAATCAGAAGAGCAAAACATATGACTTGAGGTTCTGTTTCAATGGATCAGTAATACATCCAAACTAGAGAATCCATCAGCTGTGTCTGAATTACAGAAGCCATTTGAGAGTAGATTTACTGCCACCCTCCCTTCCTTTTCCAATGCACTGCCAAAGGTAAGTTTCCACTAAAAAACAGGAGACTCAGAGCAATTGCCAGTTGAATCCAAAGAAGATCTGATTAGTTTCTTGGCTCCTGGCTATCTCCTCTATGATGCAGTGTTGCTGCCATAGCAGATGGAGCTTCCGGTAACGCTCCCGACATAAGTGCAGGGGATTGCCTCTTCTTCATAGAAGAAAAAAGGAGAATACCCAATAAGCATCTCAGAATAGCTACTGACAAACTGTTCCATTCATAGTCTAGCATGAACATTTTTAATGATAGCCAGAAAACATTAATACTTGTATGAACACCAATGCCATCGAATCTACTGGAAAGGAAAAAAAAAAATTTCTCTCTGTGTCAAACAATGACTGCAATTTCCAAGGTTCTATTTCAGCAATGGCAGGTTGCTGCACACTCGTGATGAAAAGCACAAAAAGTATTCTTGAGAAAAGTAAGAAAGCTTGATAGCACCAAAATAAGTGTATTTTTCTATGATGAATAACCCATTCATGACTGGGAACTGCCACCAGGAATATGAATTTAATCGAGTTGACCAGGTCAAGACCTGTATCACAGAGCTGCACATGCTAGCAGCAAGAACATCTTGTCTAATGGGTATAAGAAAGAGACACCAAAATGGAAAAGTAGAAAGTCAGTCAGGCATCTACTTACTTCAGACCTGGATCTGTTTCTCCATATTCATCCAAGTAGGGAGCAGGATATAAGCAGCCCCTGGTTTTACCTTCAATGAGGACAACTCTGCATTCCCTGATTCTTAAGGAAAAAAAGGTGCATTTAAAATACAAGGTTACTCCCAGCAGGTTATTAACTTTTTGCTAAGCCCTATCTAGAGCAAAGCAATATTTCTTCATCTCAGACAAACATAATCAAGAGCTCTGACAATGTTGCAAATGACCTTCAAATATTTCCTTTTACTTTTTAAACACATTAAATTCTGGCTAGCTACTTACTTGAGAAACATACAGACACCAGCTCCACACTGAAGAGCATGAGAAGTACAGGCTCCCAACTCCTCCCCATTCACCAGTTCTTGACAGCAAGTATTCTGGGAACACAACATAGCCCCACAGAATAAACACAACACTGGATGTTTCTGTTCATCATCAGAAGACCGTGGGCATCTAGAAAAAGTGTAACCAGAATGTTACTGCAGGAATTAAAACTCTGAAAGAAATGCTAACTATGGATAATCCTTAAAAAACAACAACCCACAAATCTAAGACATACTATGACATACATCATGTCTCCCATATCTGCCTCCTTTGGATAGGTTTTTACACTGCTGGAAAAATTTTATCTGCTTTAAGCAGAAGGCTGGAGAGAATGATTCGCTCAAGTCCCTTCTAACCTGAAAATCCTAACCTGTGATTCACTCTTCCTGGCAGAACACAGTGCCAACCTTCTGGGTTCATTGTGTCCAGTTAAAAAATAATTTTCAGGCTTATGACCAAAGCAACTGCACATGGCACTGGTGAAAGAAGACCAGCAAGAATTTGATATGCTATCCTATCAAACAAGTTTTGAAATAAGCTGCTGTGTTTCAGATTTAACATGAGTATGTGCTCACACTGGTCAGTATAAGCATAACAGTGTCTTCAATTCTGCAAAGTAGTTTTTGTACAGAGTTTTAGCACCAGCTACAGCAACTGTAAGAATATAAAAGTTATTAAAAGTGACAAAACACCTAGGAAGACAGCTGAACATATAACATCTTACCTAAACTGAGAGGCTTGGTTCAGAAGGCAGCTATAGTCTTCAGGAAGCTCTATTAAGCTATTTCTTTTCCTAGGATACCTGGGTAAGTGGAAAAGGACTATTATCATACAGATAATTAGCAGAATAATAAGAACAGAATGGATAGCTATAAATTCCTGCTACATTTTCAGCCCTTTCTGCAAACTTCTGCAATCCTACACCAGTTCTTCAGTCCCAGAAGTCAAAGATAGAGGCTCCACATAGGAGCTTCATCATTTTTATATTCCAGAAAAGGTGATTAAATAAAATTTCATATGTAAGCTACATGTATGAAGACATTTGGGTTAGCTTTTGTTTTTCTGTAAAGTAAGCCAGGTTTAACAATGTTGTTCATTCTCATTGAAGAGTCACTGTTTGAGGAGTAATACACAAAGACCAAAGTACTTTTGGTAGTAGAGCAGAAGGAAGAAAACAAAAGCACTCTAACTTCCCCACCACTACTTTATATTTTTTCAACAGTTTTAAGAAAAAAACAGAAGACAAAAGAACAGAAGCAAACTAACCTTATTGCAATGCTTTTCCCCTTCAAACAACTTAACACCACTGGGTCAGCACACCACCTATTTCAAATAAACATTTGCAGATGACATTTAATATTGATACAGTAAACTAGTAAGCAAGGAGCAAACAGAGCACAAACAAAGCTCTAAAGATTGATAGTTCTAGATGAAACTTCACAAATAGCTATTCTTTGACAATTTCACTTCAATAAAAGAATTAAAGTTTGTATACAAGAGATAAACCTATGTGAAAAACAGTTAAGATTATCATCATGCACATGAAAACACAGAGTTAACACAGAGTTAAAAAATGGAAACAGTCTTCACACATATTTAAGTTCTCAAAGTGAGCTACAATATAGAGCTTCTTTTGCAATGTATCTGCTGAAAACCACAGTGTAAGAAAAATGTCTACCACTAGAACATTAATTGCTTTTAAAAACCATTAACAATGTTTATTTTGCAATGCTTTACTGCATGTCCTGTGCTTGCTTAGAATGGCCAAATGAGTCTACCAAAACAAAGGGAGATACTGGCAAGTTACTAGACAGAGGAACTCTATGATGTATTTCAAGTTATTTCTCCAAGAAGAAGCAGGGAGAGAGAACTATAGCAGATGGTCAGTCTAGTAATCTTCATTTAACACATTTCTCAACATTCATCAGATTTAGACTTCTGAAATAAGAATTTTTCAAAAAACATATGGGAACTTGCATGATGATTTGACAACTGTTACTATTACATTAAATATGCATTCTACATGAAACTTTGTTTTTTACTGAGAGCACTATAGAATCATAGAATCATTGTGGCTGGAAAAACCTTTGGGTTTGCTAGCCCTGCCTCTAATGATTGTTTTCCAACGTTCACAAGCACCAATCCTGTCTGTTCTGTTTTTGTCTTTGCGTAAACATGTAGGAAGATATAAGACAAACTTACTTAATTTACTTGTGAAAATGCTATTAATGGGTAAGTAACTGTACATACTACAAATGCCAATAACCATATTAAATTGTATGTGGAGAATTGTTTAGGTCAGCTGTATGGACTGCAAGTTGGAGTCAACAGCTCCAAATATCCCTAAAATGACAGAAGCTAGACAAAAAAGCAAAACAGAATAAAGCAAACAAAAAAAAAAACAAACCAGAAAAAGCCAATGAGAGCCAGAGAATTCTGTCAAGAACCAGGAATGATAATTAATGCAACCAAGTGCTCAAATGGTCACATTAAATCCATGCAAATATTGTCCAATACAACACAGCAGGTTTATTATCAGTTTAGGGGGAAGGTGTCTGCTTATTTTAACTTGTTTCTGAATGGAGAATTTTACCAATTGTTTTGTTACTGACAGACTGTATTGTACATAATACTCAAATTGTACCTTATCAGCATTAAGCTAACTTCGATATTCAGTGTATTTTGGAAATCCAGAGAAGAAATAATACAAAACCTCACCCTGCCACCTACCTAATTTTCCATATTCTTATTTTATAGGTCATGTAATCAGCACTTCTGCTGTAGACAAATTAAAAACAGGCCAATGAACAGCAATCAATGAATAGCATGAAAGCAAATGTTTATGGTAAGTTCTTTCTGCATGAATGATTTCATGTAGGTCTGTGTACACTGGTCCCTTAAGCTATAATTCTTTAATATTTGAATTACCATATAGAGTGATTTATGTTTTTTTTTTTTCCGTAAGAGATTCACTATTCCTGTGCACATCAAACAAGTGATTAGAACTCTAGTAGGAAATTGAGTTCAACCCTTTATAAGGAAATTTGATACAGAATTCCCATGGGGTCAACACAGAAGAAAACTGTGGCCTGTCCAGTACCAATTTGTACCTTTGAAGCAGTGGATTTACTGTGTCCGAATATTCTTGGAAGAGCAGGAACAAATTGGTAGGTAGAGAGAGGTAACTACAAAGTGCCTTGAATTGATCTTCGTGTTTCAGCAATCCTAAATAGTTCACTCAAAACCAATAATCTCCTGATCCCTTTTCCACTGGATATTATGCATCTTAGAGCTTCAGCACAGCTCCTAATTAGTACAATTGGATGTAATTCCACTGACTTTGTCAGAGCTACAATAATTTGAATTAGCTGAGGAACTGCTTTAGGTTTAAAAAATTTGAGGCAAGCAATTTTCAAGTCATGCAAAATTCACTAATAACAAAATTCCATGCTTAAATTCCAATTCATTGCATAATATGTAACATATGTTAGTGCAAGAGATTTCTGTATTTATCATGCTTCAGCTTTTCACTGTCCCTTTGCAATATCAAATTTTGCTATTGTCAATGCAGTGCTATTGCATTACACAAAGCTGGGCTAACAGCAGTTTGCTAGGTGATCATTTACTGGCTCTGCTACAGAAAATGGCATTTTCACCAGGAAGGCTTTTCTCTACAGACTCAAAGTTCCAGACTAACAGAAAGGGAACATCCCAAAGTGTACAGACTGACTCATATATCCTAGTCAACTTATTATCTGTGAACTTAGTCCACAGCCTATATAAATAAAGACACCATATTTTCTCTCAGTTGTTCATAGTAAAATACTTATTTTTGGGGTTAGTATCTGCAATCTGTTGTGTTCCTTTAAGGAAGATGTTTAAGTTTTATAATGTGCTTTCTTTCTACTTGGCTCTGTAGAAGATAGGTGATTTCTTTAGCACTACCAAAATTGGCAACCACACAAAAAGTTTATTTTTTGTCGTGTTTTTTTTGTTGTTGTTTGTTTTTTTGGTTTGGTTTGTTTTTTAAATATAATCCAGACAATTTCTCAGAGGACATAATCTAGAGTCCCTAGAATTAGCCTTAAAGCACAAAATCTTTGTATGCACCATTACTTATTACCAATATATCACTGATAATTCACTAATCTGCATACACTCAGAAGTAACTCCTTTTCATACAAAGAATGTCAAGGCAGTTCAGCTTCTCATGCTTGCCCCTCTCTAAAACTAAATACTAAATACAATTTAGTATTTGCTTTCTTTCCAAGCCTTACATTAATGTATTAACTCTTGTTACTCTATTGTCAACATTTAAGAATTCTATTCTTCCAAGAAAACAATAAAGAAGTCAATATCCAGATAAATTTGTTTTCTCATATTTACCTTGTAGTAGTTCCTCAGGTGGAGAAACTCCCAGCAAATAATGAAAAAATAATGCAGCACAACGAAGGTAAGGCATGATGCCTTTTTTGACAGAGTCCCACACAAGCCATCCTGGGATATCCTGACTAAAGCAACTGTAATACACAAATGAGAAACAGCTGCAGTAGTTCACAGTGCAAATCCTTCTAAAACTTTCACAGTTTGGTTAGCATTGGTAAAATGGTAGTTGTGTAGAAGCAACAGTGAGACCTAACCCTAAATTCTGTGAAATGCAGACACAAACATTTAACTTCTGACTTCCCCTTAACCTAAGAAATGAGCCCTGGGTTTATGTAGAACACTTACAACTCAGCCTTCAAATTACATCCCCTTATATTTTTCAGAATTCTAGATAACATAAATAGCAAATACATTGCTGCCCACTTCTAGGTAACTGTGGATAACCTGGTTCAGATGGTGCAATACAGAATCACATGTAGAACAATTAAACTGGCTTTTTATTCCCAAAAGCCAGCCATTTTTTTAAATAATGAAAATTTTTCATTCAGTTGGAGTTTCGAATGAAATTGATGTATGAGAAAACAGAGATCAATTCTCTTAAAGAACAACAAACCCAACTGAATGAAAAAATTCATACCTCATGCTTCATTATGGAAGACAGAACAGTCACACTCAGATTGCTTAAAATAAAAACTATGCTATCCCCATTTTTGACAAAAATACTGAGGTGATACTCATCTCAGTGATAATTCTTGTAGACTGTGTGATGTGAGCATTTAGTCTAAATTTTGCAGTAAATTAACCTTACTTACAGTGCCTTTCTTTTCTAAAAATTTTAAACTTAGTTAAATTAATTTATTTAAACAGGATGTTCACACAAATCTTGCCCAGGACCTGCTGAAAAACAACCTGTAAAGCTGTATCAGAACCTCACAGACCACAGTGAAATTAACATGCACATTGTGCTATTTAAGCACAGATAGTTCACATTTAGAAGACAAAAATGCATACATAGAAACTGAAACAATAGTTTTAGAGCTGCCTAAACTTTGGCATTTAATTCTGTGACTAAGCATATCAGCATTGTGACCAGATTTTCCAAAATGCACAATAACCTACGATTAGAAGCTCATGCCTCAGGAAAATTACTCTTATTATTTAAATATGAAGTTTTGAGAATTTAGAAATTTAGACTTAAAACCTGCCTAAAAAGGATGAAAAGATGGACATTAATGCTCCAACAAATAAGCAGCCATGCTTAGGCTCTATACTTTTGTCTTCTTTTAAAGAACCATTTCCTTCTTTCTGGCTTTCACTAATAATTGACAGATCTAAAAAAACCAAAAACAAACCAATCAGGGCAACAAAAAAATTACTACAGTGAATGGCAGTATTTCTCTTCAGGGTGTATGTAGCTATTTTTTCACTCACAGACTAAAAATTTCCTGTTGTCCACAAAAAGTAGCTAATTTAACTAAAAGTGTTCCTTACACCAGTTTTCTTTTTTTTCAGTGTGCAGTTGTATGGGAAGAAAGCACAAGGCAACGTGCTAACTCTCCACTCTCCATACAAAATAGATAATTTTTTTCCTGTTTTCTGTGTTGTTCAGGGAAATCTCTGTGGATTGCCCTCTTTCTAGGAAAGATGCTATGCTGTAACTAAACTGCTACTTACCCACTGGTGTACTGGCAAACCTCTCTACAGAAGAACTGTGCAGACTGTGCCTCCTCACTGTTGTCAGATGATTGTGCAGAAGGGGATTCTGCACACAAAAGGATGAATTCCACTGTAAATGTACTTCATTTGTGACACACTTATTACATATACTGAGCTCTTTCTTTTAACCTGCATTACAGAAATATTTCCACACTATTTTTGCTATATTTTACGTAACAAATGTTCTAAAATTGCATGCTATAAAGAAGAATCAGGATTACTGCCTCTGTTCATTCTCACATAAAGACTGCTTCCTTCCCCTTGAACTTTTGAAGCTACTGCTCTACACCAATTGAACTACAGGATTTTTTAAAAAAAATATTTTATTTTTAATTCCCATCATGCTGAAGGAAGAGGGAAGTAGTAGCTAGGAAGCCTATAGGCTACTGGCAGTTTTTAACAGCAGTAAGAGTTGAAAAGTGAAACTCTCTTCTATCAGTGTATATGCTTTCTTATTTTGGCTCTGGGTATTTACTAGATTGAAGGGTAAAGAAAAGTTGATTTCCCAAACCATCTTAACTGTCACAGTACAGCTTGGACTGCTGCTGATGGACGGAGTTTTGCTTCTCTGACAAAGAGTGAAGGGAATGTTACCACTCTGGAATGACTGATTTGAGCAATTACTGATTTATCACTAACTGTTTTGTTTTCTTAGGCTGAGCACACAAAAGTGATACAATGAAATGCTCTGAAAATGATGTAGTGCTACTTATTTTATACCATAAAACAGTTATTACTACCTAGCACTGTCATTTATTATTAGGAAGTTTATACTTGGAAGACATTAATGGTGTCTATCCAGTATCTCTAAGAAATTGTGCAAAAATGCCAAAATAATACAACCCAAATATATCTCTACCTGTTGCTGAAGAGATGACAATTTGTGTTATGTGTGCCAGTGTTGTCAGATGGAAGAGGTAGAGATGGTTGTAGGCTGAACTAATTGATGAAGGCTGCAAGTCTACAGCATCCTCCCAGTACAAAGATGGAAAGGATAACACAACTCCCACCTACAGGGAAAAAGAAGGAGCGAATATTAATGTAACAGAAGTTTGATAATAGCTATGCAAGTAAAATAAATTATATTCTCACTACACATTTATATTTAATTTCTGTAGTCAATTTAAGTATGTTATTTATCTTTCTCCCTTTCAAAAAGTGTAGCAAAAAGTCATTGAAAAATATTAACCCTTTGTGCCCCTCTGGCATGCAGGAAACTCAGACATAGTTCCTTTGTAATATTAAGCTTAGAGATACACAAAGAAAGCTTGTCCAGAACTTGTCCAGTTCCTAGAAAGCTTGATTTCTGGGGTTTTGATAAGACAAAGCACAGTAAAAGAAATGAGAAGCAAGACCAATCATTAGCTAGAAAGGCAACCAGAGTAAACCAGGTTTTATTTTGGTGCATTTCATTTTTTGTTTGGCTTCTGTTGCCTTTTTTGTTGTGGAGTTTTGTGATTTTATTTTATAACAGTAAAAGAAATTATAATATGGACTTGTAGTAAGAATAGAAAGAAGAGGCTAAGAAGAGCAAAGAAGGCAGTAAGAGTGAATGTGAAGGAATCAGATGGTAGGAGAGGCCTATTAAGACAAGGAGAAACTGAGGGAAACAAGCTGAGTGGGTGCATTTCTCAGCAGGTTTTTTTGAGCTTGATAGTAAAGAGATGACTTAGATTGCAAGCATCACATTTACTAAGAGTGAGAGTCAAGACTTGGAAGCCAGAAACACAGCAGAACTGAGAGTAAACACTTGCATGTAGCAGCCATATGCAATCATTTGCTTATAATGCAGTGCTCATGTTTAATCATTTGACTCATGCAAGTGAAAAGATCAAGACAGGTCTGGCTACAGGGGAAAGTACACAAAAATCCATGCTCAAGTATTAATATATAAATAAAATGAACCTGCTTACCAAAACGTGGAACATATCTACTTCTAAGAGGGATGGAGTGTCCTCCACTTTAAAGGTTGGTAGAAGAACTACAAAATAAATGTATCAATTATGCATTTGGTATAATTTTTTTCTTTTGGATTGATTTGCAATGTCAGAATCTGATTTTAGAGCCTCTATCATACAGGTGTTTTCATCGTAAAGGGTCCAAGTCTCTGATCTAAGGAAGTATTTAATTAACTGCATACCACTTATAGATAGTGACTCTGTTCAGCTATTTCCACATAGCCAAACAGCTCACTATTTTAATGACTCTTCAAAATTCTGAAATAAAAATCTTCAACTCATTTCTCCAGCTCTAACAGAACACATAATGTGTTAAGAGTGAATTCCACAAACACACTGAGGCACTGCAACACTAGATACCTCACAACCTAGCTCACTCCAAAAGCCTGCACAGCAGCTAAGCATTGTAAGAAGGCAAGCCAAAGAGTGGAACTCAGTAACACCCCCATGCTGACCTAAACAGTAATAAATATGCAGACCTGTGTGTCCCAGACTATCTCTCCCCAACTCCAAAATATTTCAAACTAGGGCTGCAAGGAGCCTTTTAAAAGTACAAGAAAGACAAAGTCTCAGAATTAGGAGAGAAGAATACCTATTCTGTGGCTTTATCCACCTGTTTAGGGCAGAATTTGGGTGATTTTGAACACTGGCAGAACCAGTTAAACATCCATAAATATTCCAGATCTGGTGATTTCCAAGCCTAGGTAGCCTGGGATAGAGGATTTTTTGGGACTTCAGTGATACACAGCAGGGCTAACAGAATTATTGATAACCTAAGTTCAAGCATATTCCAGGACTTCAGGCAATATTAGAGAAAATGAAGTTTTCATTGTTGTCAGAAGTCTAATTTTTCCTTATATGCTGCATTAATCCACGTGCCAAATTGCAATAGGAACTTTTGCAGCATGAAAGACAGTAAATAAAAGGAATACAATACCTCCTAGAAGACGAATCAGATGTTTCTGAATCAGGACCTGTGGTGATGTTGTTCTCTGAGCAGCTGCAAACTGCACTAGTGCTTTAAGGCCACTGTGCTAGAGCACAAGAGAAAGTGGTTGGACAGAGAAAAAAGGAAGATAGAATAGTGAAATAAAACTATGAAAACATATCTACTTCCACAAAGACAAAAAACATGTAAGTGGGTTTAACATGGACTTCCATGTGTAAGTAAAAACATTATTCTTTCAAAATGCTCTTCATATCATCAATCCAAACATTTTGAAAGCTATCCCTCAACAGAGAATGATCTTGATGTCAGCACTTTAAACATTAATTTTTTTATAAATGTGTGTGTACTTTACATATATATATGTGTATAAACTTCTTTGTTTAAAATGAATTGCATATCTTACTTGCCCATACCTGTCTATTTTGCAGAGATCCAAATAAAGGCTTTCCCTCTGTTTCCAAGAGGTTTTCTTAAAATTAAACACAGAAAAAATTAACTCACTTTGTTCTACAGGAACTAACATCACATTTCTGTTAGAATACACTTAGTCCAAAATTAATTTATTCTTAGTATATGTAATTCCTTTTGAAGTTCATTTTTATTTTGATATGGGAATTCTCTTGGAAAAAAATCTCCTAAATGGTAGTGAATGTTTCCCAGATAAATGGTTGTAAAATTTTTTTTAAAAAAGCATTTAGTTTTCAAATCTTGCTAACCAGAGTTTAAAGGAACACTGTTTCACATGAATAGTGTTAAGTGGTCCTATGGCTTTCGTTGTATTTCTTTTTACCCTTGTACAACACTCAAAACCATCACAGGGTGTTTACAGGGATGCTGTACATCTGTCTTACCCTCAGATTCACACTACTGCACTTGAATGTAGTTTTAGAAAAATATTTTGAAAACAAAATTCACAAGCTGCAATACAATTCAGCTTTCTTACCTAAGCAACTTGGTTCTGAAGGGATAACAAAAGAGAAAATAATCCAAGAAAATCAAGAAACTAAATTAGCCCAATGGAGTAAAAAAATATCAATTAAAATGTTCTTGTGCTTCAGCCACTTTTCAGGGATGAATCAGTATACTTCAAGATCTTGAATATTTTTTTACTGTTTTCATTGGGTTTTTTTAGTTGGGAGGTTCTTGATGGTTGGTTTTGGTTTTGTTTTGTCTAAAAAACAAAACAAAACAAAACAAAAAAACCCCAACAAAATCAAAAAATGCCTCTAATGAAAAATGAAAGTGCTTGACCTAAGAACTTCCCTACATCAGTTTAACACACAATATATGGAGCTGCTGAGAAAATGTGGGAAAATGTAAATTTATTTTTTTACGTGTCTACTTTAGGAAGGAAAGAAATTCACATTCCTTGGGTCAATGACACTTTGAATCTCCTCTAAAGGCTCCACTCATAAATGCAGTCAAGGTTCCCTGCTGAGGTTTTAATGGTTTTAACAGTGCCCCCTGTGACTAGACTTAAAACCAGCATGCTAGAACCTATGTAGTCAGGTTTGCTTTTCAATTTCATGGATTCCTGCTCTATTTGTAAACAGAAATCAATCCAAGGAAGAGGCTGCCTAAGATAGGTCAGACTGTCACAGTGGTTTCTCTGATTTTATGGTCTCAGCCTGGTAAGGCATCTGAATTTTCTATTTCTGGCATATGCTTTTGGTGGTAACAATTACTGCATTTAGACACTTGATGGTAAACTCATCCCTGAAAGTCACCACAGGTTTTTTTTAGATGCCAAATTAAAATAATCTGCACATCATTAAGTGCATTAAAATTAATAGAGCTGGGTGGCTTCAGTCCTCTCCCAACCCACTGGAAAACTCTGATAAAATCCAACACTAAAAAGATGCATTCAGTTTTCAGTACTATTTCAGCCTTATCAGAATATTCTCAATCCTCCTAAAACCCTTAACTCTTGATACTCCAGAGTTGGGTCAAGTCCACTACAGATTTAAGGTAGACTACACTTGTACCTCAACAGCTTCATCAAGAAAAAAATGGCATACTTGACAAATTATATTTATGGAGGTGTATTTACATTCTCAATTCCTTCATCAGGCATTACAGATTTCTCTCTTGCATCTCTCCTTGCCTGGAAACCACTAGAGATTTCTCTACAGCTTCATGTTTCTTACACAAACTTTTGTGTATGTAGTAAGGAAATGAAAGGAGACTAACTGCTAAGCAGGTAGCTTACATGCAAAAATGCAATAATTTTTATCATATTTATTTTGCCTTCAAAAAAGAGATTAATGACAGATAATGTTTGGCATTTGTTTGGGGTTTTTTTCCTACCAGGTATCTGCCTTGCAATTTCACAATACAAGACTATATTTATTCTAAAATTCCATGATAATTCTTTGAGAATAGAGACAAAAAGAAATCAGGAGAGACTGAGTACTATTTTATATCTGTTTAGATTTGTGTAGGAGATTCCTGCAGGTCTGTGATTTTTCGCAGCCTGAAGATATTTACTGAAGAGGCACAGTGTTACAGGTAGTAAAGTGGAACATGATCAATTCCTGCTCCCTCAGATTGCATTTGTCAATGTTGGCATTCCATACTTTATTTTATAAAATACCATCTAATAGAAACATCCTATTTATACTGGTTTATAGATTATAATTCTATTATTTTATACGTAACTACATAATACTTTTATTTATGTATTAATGCTATCTTTATTTATACAACCAAACTGTATGTGATTATACAGTCAAACTAAGATTTTCAAAGCATAAGAAGGAATAAACCCAAATTATGCTTTACCTATACACTGGATGGTAAAAGCACAGGTGCTCCAGGTCATCATGGGAATCCGGTAATCAGCTTCATTTGGAGCAACTTTCAACCCAACTCGATAGATGGTGGTGGCAAAGAGAATGAGCATCTCCTTGATACTGCTTGAGTATTTGGCTCTGCAGAGGAAAGCCAAGATAAATTCAATTTGAATTATTAGTAGTGTTTATTACTTACCAGTCAATCAATCACCACTGAAGTCCAAGTTATTTATGAAAGAATTACTGATTACAAAAGCCCTTTGCTGTACTAGTTTCCAGTAGTAAACAAGTACCTTGACATAAAAGGATCTATTAATTGAGAAATTAAGAGCTGCCAGGCAGGCAGGAGTCTATTTCTATATACTATAAAATGTATTTAAAAAATGCAAACATATAAATCGAAGTAAAATACAATGAAAAAAACAAGTGTGAATAAGCAAGTGTAATTTAAAGTTCTGGAGTAAGATTAATTGTAAGTGCCTCATAAGGCACCAAAAAAATGGAACAGACGACACTTCAAATGTGTTTTAAAACATTTTTTTTGCACTTCAACTCTTTTCAACTGACACTGGGTTAGTTTATGTAAAAGCAGTGATATGCAGAAAAGTGCCTTGGCAAAATCATGTACAATTTTAATGGCTTGTGGTTTTTTTCTACATAGAACTTTGTAATACAAATATGACATTCATATTAATTCTGAAATCTCTGCAGCCAAAACAACTGGACCACAAAGTCTGGGACTTAGCCATACTCACACTTAAACACCACATTATTTAAGTGCCAACTACAGAATTTTTCCCATGGAGTTCAGTTATCAACAAAGAACTGGATTCAATTTTCTGATGGCATTTTTGCAAACAGCAGATATGTAAAAGTACTCTGCCTAACTACGTCAGTCAGAAGGAAACTACTTACAGTGTGATCTAAAAAGAAGACAGATGAGTACACTTGAAAAGTATCTATCCATTCATTCTGTTCTAGTGGGAGAGTGCTTCTGCCCACTGGAATAGAAACAGACAATCCCCTATGCCTTTGACTAATCTGTATTACATTATTACATCCAAAACTATGTGATATCTATCCCTGGAACAGACATATTGCAGGAACAGGAAAATTAACACAGAGACACATTAAATAAATTGCTAAGAAGAACATGAAATTAACCAAATGACCAGAATTATCGATTAGAAGGTTCCAGACTCCTGGCTTTTTACCATGAACATAAGAACTACCAGATTGAATTTGACCAAGCTCTGTATAGATCTAATATTCAGTGACTGCTTAAGGAAAAGTTTAAATAAACCCATGATGAGATGAAAAAAATCACATGCCTTTCCTTCAACACAAATTCTGAAGTATACTTAAGTTCTTTTAACAAGAATTAACATAATGCAGAGAGCACTTCTAGTAAGACTTACGAGGACTGAACTCCAAAACTAAGGATGGAATGGAATTCCAAGGTAGAGTTCCCTGTTCCCTTGTTGGCAAGAGCTGCAAGATTTTGTTTCTCTCCTGCCAGGGGAAAAAAACAAACAAACAAACATGGGGATTCACATTAAAAAACAAAGAGGTTGTTATAGGTTTTACAGCAGTCTAACAGAAGTCTGAAAGTAACTAGTTTGAAAGTAACTGTAAACAGATGTCACCAGCCAGACTAACTCTCCTCCTTAAGCAACATTTTCTTCTATTCCCATAAATATGAGGATTAAAAGTAGTTCTTTGCTGGTGAGGAAAAAGAACTTTCCTGCAGTATAAGATTGTAAAGAACACACTGATTCTGTATTCCTTCTGGTTTTAAACACTTATATATACCTATTTTGGGTCTTCCCTTTTATGTTACTTATTTCTCTTTTTCTACTACATCACAGCAGATACAAAAGTTTCATTAAGTCTGCATGTTATTTGGTTGTTATCCTCTCCAAGTGTTCATAATTTTCTTCTACAGGGAAGATAAAAAAAGAATTTAATAGAAACTAGACAACTGGCACTGTGAAATCAAGATAGCAGCTCAGAAACGGTCAACAACTTTATCCCCAGATTTATTTGACAGCAAAATGTATTCTGTAAGTTTTTTGTTGCTGTTACTTAAACATGTACTGGCATAGTAGATATCCCACAGAATAGCTTCAAAATTAAGATAACAAACCTTTAGTATTTTTCACACTGTAGCCAGATATCCTGACTATGACAATCTCCAGCCACCTTGAAAGGGACAGAATTTGAGCTACAGCCTCTGCATCCTCACTGAAAACAGACAAAAAGCAGGTTTTACTTTGACACTCAAAGGATCACCATGTCTTTGAAAGCAGAGGACAAATATAGAACAAAACACATTGACTCCATATTTCCAGTTTTACTGGCTTTGCAAATTTTGAGCAAAAAGCAGAAAACAAAATGTTAGACTACACAGTAGGTCTAGGGACTTTCTCATCTGATATCAGCTCCAGAAAAAGCAACAACTAGGTAATAAAAATACTTAAAAAAAAAAAAGATCACAAAAATTGACTGCCAAAAGCAGTGCATTTGGCTGAACAGTCAGTAAGGACATATGTAATCTTTTACACAGATTAAGAAGGTCAGACCAAGTTTTCCTTCAAAAAATTTAAAGGGCCAGCCAGGTCCAAAGTAATTTTAAATTTTTTTTTTCTTCTTTTCTTTTTTCTTAATCTATGAAAAGCCATACAATCTGATAATTCACCTGTTTATTTTTTGGGTCTGCAATGGAACAATAGGAATCACAGTATTGCACAGAGATTTGCAAAGTGGACAAAGATACTCTCCATTCTCCAAGTCAAATATCTGTTCGACGTGCAGGCGCTGTCGGAAGTTCAGCTGCATGGCTTCAAAGTACCTGTAACATTGAAAAGGAAATTAGAGAGTGGAATGGCTCAGATGTGACATGGAAACAAATGTTCAAGTAATTAAGTGTTATTATCTAGCAAATGCCTGTCCAAGCCAGCAAACACGTTTTCCTTTGATTTATAACTCTTTCACTCACTTGGATGTGAAAATAAAACCCTCAAGCACACAGATGTTTTGGAAAATAGATTAATTAAAAAAACCAACAACATTAGAGGCTTGGTGCATCCTTACTTCTGCCAGCAGGCTGCATGCATCACATGACCACAGCTTCCTGTGTGGGTCCCACAAGGTAAGTCAGGGTGCATGAAGAGGGGATCTAAAGTATCTACAAAGACACAGAAATGAACAATATACACAGAACACAAGCCTTCAGATTTTATTTTCCCACAGTTTGCATAGTTAAATTCAAATCCCATTTGGTTATCTCATCCAGACCAAAACTCCAGAGCCCACTCAAACTACTGAAGGCAATACATTGGTTAAATTGTTTTTTTTTTAAGTATTCGGGTTTTATTATTTTTAAATTAAAGAAAATTAAATTATTAAGGAAAAGGAAGATTAGGCATTTCTCCAACAATTTTTTCTCAAACCACTGACAGGAATATCACCACCGAACTACAAAGTCAAGTCTGTCTTTTACTGATCTTGCCTAATTCTTAATGCAAACATATTATGAGTATGTAAAGCATGCCTTTGTGCTGCATATGTACTCAAAGTGAGCATCCATTTTCCCCTTAAGGATATCTAAATAATACTGAACTGAAGCAATCCTCCAAACTTCATCTGTTGGACTCTTTGTGATTTTGAACAGGTACACACAATTTAAGGAAAAAGAAAACAAACAAAACCTACAGAAGACCTAGCACACAAATTGCCCTGAAAATACAATTCCACTTGACAGCAGCTGAAGCTGTTATAAATCAGAGACTGAAACAAGAAAGTGAACCTTGGTAGAACACTCATCTGATAGTATTTACACTTCTGCTGTGGGAAAAAGTATTTTTCCCACTTGTATAGATCTGCAAAGACAAAAAGTTCTTAGAGGCCTAGTTCTATTTTGTGCAGTAGACCAGTAGTAAGTGGGAACCATGCAGTAGAGAGTGCTATAAATAATATCTAGAAGTGGCTTTAGGAACGTCATTCCCTCCTTTTCCAATTATTTCAGAAGCTCAGCATGTCACTACTGGAAGCTTACAAGTGTATCTGACTACGAGAGCATAGGATTTAATTTGTACTTCAGGATACAACAAAAGAAATGGGGAAAAAAAAAAGGATGCAATTAGATGGCTTAGATAAAAATTCTATACAGATGGCTCAAAATTGCCATTGTCGGTAGTTTGCTGTTAAAAACAAAAATAGATCAAACAGGACTCTGCAGAAACCTATCCTGGGTATAGGACTATATAGTATTTGCTAATGATCCAGAGGAGGAAACACAAACCAACTTGTTAAATGAAAAAGCTTGGTAAAGGTTTGCAAGCATGACAGAGAATAGGGTAACACCCTAGAGAAATAAGAAAAAAGGCTGAACTTCTGTTTTAGAATTCTACTTTATACACTACTTTAACTACTACAGGAGTAGTAGTTTTCTACTTTATACTTCTACAGGAGTGCAGCTGCAAACTAAGGCAGGATTAACAAACTTCAAACACAAGTTAAAGCTATTTGCTAGGCAGCAGTGTCACTTAAAAAAAAAACAACAAAAAACCAAGGACCTAGGGCTTATTTTGCTTTATGACCACAAATGAACAACTCTCTGCTGCAAACCAGGAAAAACACATTTGAAAACAACTAGAAATTTAAAATGCAAGTTGTAACATCCTTACAAACCAGAAAACATCTTGAAAGCACTCACAACCCCCCAATGTTATTATCTTTTAACACTGCATCCTTACTTCTTATACATTAGTTAGCTTGAATAAGCAGGGTTTGAAAAAATTATGTATGCAGCTTTACAATAAAATATGGGCAGATACATAACATATATTTAAAAATAAATATTCAATAGATAAAAGCTAATTAAGTTTTTATCTATCCTGAAATAAATCTAATATTCTTAGCCTGCCTGCCTGCCTGCCTTCCCTTGCTCTTAAGCAACTGATCAAAAATCTCTCATGCTTAATTAACTGTTACTTATAAAAATACTCTGGGTTGGTGTTTTTGTTTCCTATTACCAATATGCCATTATGAAACACTTGACTCTTGAGTTTGTATTATTCTCTTGTATTAATTTTTTCATTCATTAGATGATATCATATAACCCTTGCTTACACTTTGCTATTTTTTTTAATGTTGCTCTTTTTGTAACTTCCAAAAAAACCCCCAAAACACCAAAACTGCTGGCCCTTAACATTGTTCATGTGTTTCCTCCACATTGGAGGAGTTTGCTGTTGAACCTGATTAAACAAAACTTTTAACATTCTTGGTGACCACTCCTACCAAAACTCTAAGTTTTATAAAATAATCTTGAGACATTAAAGCACCTTCTGATTTCCAAGGGGCAAAGAAAATTCTTCATACACTTCTTATTTTTTGTTTAAATCACAAATTTTAGAACATCTTAAAATTTTTCACTTTCTTTTTAGTAAGTAAGGTAAGCCATTTAACAATCTGACTGAAAGCTGCATTTAATCATGTTCAAAGGGTATGAGTTCCAAATACAGAGCAGCTTGCACTCCAAAAGAAGAGAAGTTGCATACCCCCTGAGACGTCAAGAATTCTGCTCCTATTCTGAGTTAAGGCAGTTGATTTCTGGACACAGGCAGACAATACCATTGCAGCACTTTCCAACTTTACTTCCTGCTCCTCCTGACACAGAATACAGGTCAGAACTTCTTTCTCAGCCACAGATGGACCTCGTTTGGGACCCAAAGCAATTCTGGAGTAATCAATTGCTGAAGACATGCTGTAGGACCATGAATGACAGAGACATAGATAATCAGTTGGATTTTCCTAAACAAACTTATTCTTCTGGGCATCTAAAAAAGATCACACACTGACAACACACCTGGTTTTGTACCAAAGTGTTTTACAAAAAAATGAAGTACCACCTCAGTCCTCACTAAAATGCAGCATTCCTTAAAAACAGGAAGTGGAAGTCAGCTAACATAGAATAACACAATGAAATCGATTCAAACAGCAGGAAATTCAGGAGGCTGTAATTCACCGTAGATCAGATTAAATATATTTTAATCACACATTAAAATTGTTTCCCATTCTTGAAGAAAACAGGGAAAATGAACATCACTACTTAATTCCATGGTTTGTGACACAATAAGCTTCCACATATTTTAAAAAATATTCCTTATTCCAGTGTTCCACAATGATTTGTAGAACATGACTTAAAGATCAAAGCACAGAGAAGTGTTCTGTACTTTTTTATAAGCAGGTATGTCCGTTTTCCTGATTTGTTTTGTGCAGCCCAAATTGGACTCAGCATGTGAGTTATATTAGGTATACTATGTTGTTGAAGCATGCCTAGAACAGAAGCAATCCATATGGATGAAGTTATAACTAATGTAAAGAAAACATTTTCAGTATGAAGCTACATTTTAAAAACAAATGGATAGAAAGATCAGTGAATTGAACTACAAAAATGGTATTTTCTTCACTGCTATTTAACCATAAATCATACTGGCTTCAAGATTATTTCCAAATTAAATACTTAAATTTTCACAGAAAGTCAACAGTCACCTCGAAATTCAGTGCTGTCAACTCAGCAGCTTGCTAATGATATTTTTTTGAATGTTAAGTAATATAAGCATACCCCATTTGAAGAAATAAATTTCTTCTGTTTATCTTCTGTTACTCTACAAAGTGAGTCCCCTGTTCTTACATACACATGCTTGTTTACATACAATCCTGGAACAGATTACTTAAAAGTAAGTAAATACACAAGTTTGCTGACTGGGGTGACACAATCTGTCCCTGGAACACACTTTCAAAATTTTTTATGTAGCGTAATGAGCTTGGGTATCAGGTAGTGAACTCTTCCCACTGGAACTCCAGATGCCTCTTTTTTCTTACCTTTCTTCCTCCATAATAGCATCTTCTTTCCCCTGTGCTTCTAGTGTATTCTCATACAGGAGCTTGTGGGTTTCAATGAAATTCCTCTGCAGTGCAGACATCTGAGCCATTATCTTCTGACGGTGCAACCTGGCTGCTTCCGCCTTTCTCTTTCTTTCAGCTTTCTCTTTATCCTGAGTGCTCTGTGTCTTAAAAGAGAAAGAAGAAATCAAAGGCAACAGAAAACATCAGAAAGAGAGAAGAATATTTCTGCAACTATATGCATTCTAATCACTGACATGAAATTCCTTAACTGACAACATTTCAATAAAAAACAAAGTACCTGTTATCTGAAAAATGTAAAAACTAAAATCTTAAATGTTGACTAGGTTCATTAATCTAGTCAGAAGAATGAGATTTTAAGGGATTCACAAAAGGTCACTTGTACAATCCCTTGCCCAAAGACAGGATCAATAACATGATTCATTTTAACTGGGTCTTAAGAAACTTTTGTGAGGTGAACATCACAAGCCTCCTCCAGTTTTTTATTATTCTCCCCATAGACAAACCCCTTACTGAGTATTCATTATCTCCCTTATAGTAATTAAGGAAAATTTTATCTTGAATCATCTATGGGCAACATTGCAAAGAGAGTACTCCTGCACTGTTATGACAGTGAAAATACACCCAAGGTCTGTATTTTCCCTTATTCCTCTTCATTGCAGACTGGAAAACTATTCTTCTTCCAGTGTTTCCTCATGGATCATGTTTTCAAAAAGTATAAACAAATTAGTCATATGCTTTGGAAATGCAGAGTCTAGCTACAGCAAAAAGGAGACCTAGTTGAAAGAGAACTTAATTGATCTTATTCAATTATTTAAGGTATAAATTCAACATTATACATATTGCTTCCATTCACATACCATTATTTTTTTAGGATACAGAACACTAACAAATTTCTCCACAAGTAGTGGAATGGTAGAAGTCTCATTTCTTGCTCACTTTTGTACTTTTTCTTTACCTTACCAGGTATCATATGACATATTTCTCAAAAAAGAAAGGCAGCATATGCTGTGATAAGGCGAGAGCTATGTATGCAATGAGTAGCCAAGAGATTGTTTGGCAACAAGCTGTTTACAGAGTGTGTAAGAGCAAACTGGTCTGTCTTTGCCCACTGTTGACAGCAAATCAGATTCCTCTTTTCTATTTAACTGCCAATTTAAAAACAACCAAACAAAAAAACCACTCATGGGACTTGAGTAATCTTTCAGATCTCCCTTTCTTTGTGTCATTTGACCACTGGATTCAAAAAGTGACTTTGAGTGAAGGGGACAAAGACAGATACACAGACAGAATGATCACCTAAGCCTGATGTCCTTATATCATCAAGGCAAAGCAGATTAACCCCTTGGTAGGTCACGTAAATTACAACACATCACTTTAAGTGGATCTGTATTTCTAATTATTGCACAATGACAACATATAAGGTAGTAAAGTCATAAAGGTAAGAAGAGAAGAGAAGAGAAGAGAAGAGAAGAGAAGAGAAGAGAAGAGAAGAGAAGAGAAGAGAAGAGAGAAGAGAAGAGAAGAGAAGAGAAGAGAAGAGAAGAGAAGAGAAACTATCACAAATAACTTCTTCATCCATCTCAGTTGTTTCACTTAACATGGAAGTACAATCTAAACCACATTAGCTGCTCATAATTCCCTGAAACATCCTTAGCATAAATGCCATTTATTAAAAATATCAGACTTGGAACCTAAATCCTACTTGTAAGCAATATATACTAATTAATATTTTAAAAGTTATCATCTCAGGTAACAATAAATTTACTCATCTTTTTGAAAACAGCTGTTCAAAACATTAAATACAAGGCTTCCACTGAACTTTACAAATTATTATTACCTCATCACATTTTGTAGTTTCTGAGCCTGATGTTGCTGGTACAGAGGTCAAGCTAGATTTTTCTCGCAATCTTTTCACGGTGTCAAACATCTAGGAATAGAGATGTAGGTGTTGAAATAAAAATGCAACATGTCTCATTAGAACATAGACAGGATTAAAGCTCTTGATTATTTAGTTTCATGTTATTTCCAGCTTTTCAAATGCATGAAACCAACTCCTAAATACTAAAATCATCTGAGGCCAGATGTGCACTCCTGTAGCACTGCTGTGTCTGTATCCTAAACATGACAAGCACTGCTCAGTATGAAGCCTTCCAAAATTTTCATTCTTCTAGCAGTGATACAGTCAAGCAACTAATGCATCTGCACAATCTCCAGAATGGACAGAGACTGCTAGCTTACTTAAGCAGATGAGATGTGGGGTCACCCCATGGAAACAGTCACAAAACCAATAAAAAACCCTATATATCTGGAACAGAAAGCTTTCCAGCATACATTCAAATAGTTAAAACTTCAATTTTCATTCACTACCTTCTCTAGCTATCTTTAATAAGCAACTTGAAGCTTTGATAATACGTACTATTATATATTTACTATGCATACCATTTAGAAGTTTAATATACTTTTTAAAGTACATTTTTACTTTCAACCTTACAATTTTAGAATACTGGCTTTTCAAAAAAACCCAATCTTTCAAACCTGCCTCCCTAACGTACCAGCATACTCCAATTTTAGTATCTGAGGGTGGTTTTGGATCCCTACTATGGATTTTTAACCTCTTTTCAAGAGCACTCTCTTCTATGTTTGCCACCTAAAACAAGAAGCCCAAAATGGAACAGGGCAGTAGTACTCCTGCCAAGCAGAAGCAGCAGCCTCTGACTTTACAGAAGGTGTCACAGCTCTAGAAGTCTCCCCTCTCAAGAAATCACTGCAGCTGTAAACACTGGGTTATATGTAATCATAACATCTTTCATAAAAGCTTTCTAAGTTAATGAAATCACACCATACTTATCTCCCTCTTGTATACCTGCAGTATCCAATTGACTGTGTCCTTCTGTGCCTCTAGCTGAGGAACTCTCTTTAATTTTTCCAGAAGCATTAACACATTCACAGCATTCAAGGCTGAGCTTCCCATTCCTTTACAAAGAGAGAAAAGTAGACAAGCAGGGGAGGGAAACTCAGTGGAAAACCCCTCAACTTTCAATGTATTTACAACCATGTATATGCCTTAAAATATTGCTAATCATATAGCACACATACATGAACACGACCTGTGTAATTACTTACCTGTTGCAATTTTAACTGTTTATTCCAGTTAAATGGAGTATAACCTTTCCCCCTTGTAGATCTGCAATTCTTGCTACTTCCAGAAATACAAACCAAAGCAAGAACTGCCTTTCACTTCAAGGAGCAACAGTAAAGATCTTGCAGCTTATGCAAGTTTGTTAACAGCTGAGTGTGCACAAGTTTATTTCTATCACAACTGTTACAATGATAGTAATTATTTGCTTCCTCACACCATGGTAACAGTTCATAATGCTCTAGGCCATTCTCTAACACAAGCATGCTTTATAATTGAGATCATTCTCTTCAATTTAATTTCTTCGGTAACACTTTCAATTTTAAACTAATTTGTACCTTTTTACAAGTGAGACAAATACATTACAATTTAGTTTGGTTTTTTTTTTTTAAATTACCTCTCAGGAAGGGTTTTCTTACAAAAGTACTGATTGTTTTTGCATCCCTTATGAACAAATGGGGCTTTGGCTTTTCTAGTTATGCAAAAGTAAAGATGGCAAAGAATTCTCTAACATCTCAACTGTAATTAATTTTAGTGTATTCCTGTAGTTACTATCAAGTTTTTTAAACAGAAATATGTTCAGTGTGATAAAAATGCTTCTCCATTTTAACAAGATAAATATAATAATAAATACATTTTTCAACAAGAAAAATTTAAAACAATAAAAGACATGAAATCGGAGTTTTTCAGTGAGACCACTTCGTGCATTAGAAAAAAAATTAATTCAGTACCTCTATGTATTTACTTATTTAAATGGTATTTTAAAAACATGTAGATGTGTAGTTTCCATTTCAATCATGTTCTTGCAGAGGAAGAACCATTTTTTCAATTACCTAACACTAGTACTATTTTTGCATTTCTTTCCCAGGAAGAAAAGAACATCTCCTTTTGAATATACCTGGCAGCTGAGAACAGTAAAATCTAGTCCTGGTTTCTGGATTATTAACAAAAACAAATATTTATTTTAGCAGATTTAAATTCTATAGCAAAAAAGTAACTCTGACTAAAATCACCGAATACTTTCTTGTTGCTTATTTTTGTTCACACAAAAACAAGTTAGCATAATTTACTCTGCCCTTATTAAGAAAGTGAAACATACGTGTTGCTTTGTGATAAAAATCAAAGGTTACTTCTTCTTCTGGGGCCTTCTGTAACTGCTGCTTCTCTTCTAGTAACCCTAAAGAAAGGAGATGAAGTACCTAAAAAAAGAGAAAAATTGTAAATCATTTACTCTTAAGAGTTCTGGAAAAGAAGCATATAAAATAAGTATGTTTGATATAGCTCTGCACTAGATGCTGATTATATCCATAGTAAAACACAGAAATGAGAAAATGTGCAAAGATCATTTATGGAAAATGAAATAACAATGCATGATATAATTTTCCTGAATACTACTGGCACTGTAATTAATGAACTTGCACACACTTTACATTAGTAACATATGAATCTATTAATTTTGCTGATACAAATCTATGAAATATTTGGTTAATTCCATAATTCAAAGATTACCATGTAAAGAAATACAATTAAATAATCTATGCTATCTAATTAATAAAACTGATTAATTCAATCACTCTATACATTCAGGTCCTAATCCTGTAAATACCTTACAAAAATCCAAATGAACAACCAAAACCAAACCAAACCAAACCAAAAAAACACCTTAAAAAACAACGAGCAAAAAAACCCCCAAAGAAACAACTTATACAACATCAGTAATTTCTTTTTAAAAAAGCATATAAAGACACTGTGGTAATATGAAATGTTTGGATACTTAAATTACATAATTTCATTTTATCAGAGGCCCTGAAAGACATTTACATATTTGCACCCTACAAGATGAAGCAACTCAAATTTATTCCAAGATGATTAATGGATTACTTATTTGCACATGAAGGTTCAAGAGAAAGATCAAGTAATGCAAATTATGTACTGAAACAGTTTCAGTGATGAGGCAACACACAGAGGGAAAGCAAAATAGACAACTGAAGAATATTCTTGATTTAGATTTATAATGTTTCACATTTTTATTTTACAGTGGAGATAAATAATTCAAAACTGTGTCTTTGCCATTAAGAGTCATAAAAACACGTTTGGGACAAAAAGACAGTTCTTATCATTCAAAGTTGATGTTTAGCTTTACACATTTTGATCCTATAATAGGCAGTTAACACGGTCAGCACAGGAATGACCACAGGAAGACCACAGCTAACCATACCATTTGGATCATAGCTTCAGTCCACAAGTGGGTTTCTAGTTCTACTGCTCTCTGAAGAATGGTCCGAAGTATGTGCATCATAACATCACAGTTCAGAATCCTCACCACGTTGCTGAATGCAGGACTGAAGTCTGGAGGAGGAGGTGGTGGCAATGCTAGAAGACACAGACATGCAAACACACTAACAAACTGGCATCTCGTCAAATACTGCTGGAGAAGAGTAGAGAACACAAGCATACCAATTCCAGCAAAAGAACAACTGGACCTCTAAATTAATAAAACTGTCCTCAAACAGAAATGTTCACCTAAGTCAGCTTTTATCTTTATGGAACTAAGTTCCCATAGAAAACACCTGAAAACCAAGCTAAAAAATTAATCAAAAGTACTTTGTTTTAAGTGCCAATCTGTCATACTTTGGATTGCCTTATTATTTTGTATCACTAACAAACACAGTGCTTATATTTTGTATAAGATAAACAGTTTTGAAGCAGTTAAATAAGAGCAAACAGTGGCTCTTCCAGAATGTGTGTCTCACATTACAGTGGCCAAAGCATAATATGGCTGGAGCTCTAAATTCTTCCTGCTACTGGGGTGTTCAGTTCATTTCTATTTATGTACATTCTCTGAGCTAACGCTGAAACTGTATGATGTGATGTCTACAATTCCAGAATCTTGGCATCTACCAATAGCAGCTCAATGCTGCAGCCACCCCCTATCCAGAAGCATTGATTTGTCTTCTTTTGGTACCTGGATGCCTGTATTCAGAAGATTTCTGTAAGTGCACTGTCTCTGTAACCACGGATCTATCGACAATTTAGAATGGAAGAATTATAAAAAGTTACTGATAAAGATAACACAGCCAGATAAAAGCCAATGCATGAAGTATCTGCAACAAAATGGGTAGTGTCAAGGGAACAGACATCAAAGTAAACAGTTACCTTTATATTTTGTAACTGTATTGGCTGATTATATGTATGTGAGTGATTGACAATTTCATCTAAATATCTGCATTATAAATTGTTCCACAAAATAAGTGTCCTTGCTAACAATTTAAATTGCTGAAGTGAACAGGGGAAAAAAACCTAAGTTTGAAAATCTTTCAAGTGTATAAAATAAACAGTGGAGGAAGAAACCAAAAGCAATCCAAAAGATTTTTACCTCCTTTTTTTCCAGCCGTCATAAACTTCTGAGTTACTTAAACTGAAGGAAAAATTTTTTTTCCAAAGATAATGTGACTTGTGATTCAACTGTGCCCCTCCTAAATGACAATGCCATTTTGTTCTTCTCCAGTTCCACAGTTTTTCAAGTGAAAGAATCCCAAGGCATGTAAAATTTACTCAGAATTAGTTTTAACTATCTAGGCATGAAATGCTGTAGTATCCCTGACTGTACACAAAAATCAAAATACATTTCAAAAGAGGAAGTAAAGATTAAATTATCCAGCTGGAACGACAATCTGGGACAAGGAAAATAAATGTCTGTTGCAGCTAACACAAAAAGATGATAACTGATTTCACTAAATTGTGAAACTAAATTCTGCTTACAAATTCAACCTCAAGTCAACTCAATTAATGCTCGTGTGAATGGGTAAAAGTAAATTCAAGAGGAAATAATTTGTTTCACAGCAGAAACATGGGATTTACTGTTACATGTATTTTCAGCTTCTGAAAAAAAAAAAAATAATCCTGAATTATAAAACTTCCAGAATGGAAATGTATGCTAGCTCCTGTAGCAACCTTCTCTTCATGGTCTTACTATATCTGAACACTCTGCTGGAGAAACTACTCATAAAAAATAAACTTTTGTCTTGTAGTTACCCCACCATTAAAACTCAAAGTTGTTAATTTTGTCAATGGGCACTATGCCATGTTCATTTGCCTACAGGGAAACTAAACTAAAAATTCCAAAGCTCCTATCTTTATGTTAAAACAAAAAGAAAAAAGAGAAAATAAATGCCAGATGCTAATTAATTATAACTAAGACAAATAATAAATTTAGTATGAACTCAACTAGCCATGACTGAGTCACAAGACATCTTCCAAAGCTGATTTTATAGGCACAAGTACATATACTATTGAATTTATATATATTATATACATTTGTTGAGTGATCAAAACTTTTTACCTTCATCTTTGTTTTCTTGTTTTCTTCTTTTCTTTTGTGTATGTTCAGCCTACAGAAAAAGTATTGTTACATGAGCATCTCTACAGAAATACACAATGAAACAACGAGGAAACGTTGAGCTGGGTCAGCACTTTGGTGTTTGGAAGCAGAGGGAGCCACAGGGGTGTCTCCTGTGAGAAGCAGCTGGAAGCTCCCCAGGTTCCAATCCCTGCCCCAACTCTGCCCAAGGAGAGGAGATAGAGCCAACTGGATGTGCCTCTGCGAGTAACATATTCAACAAAGGGAAAATGAAACTACAAAAATATATTAAAAAAAGACCTGCAGAGCAGAGGAGAGTAGGAGGTGAGAGTAAGCAATGCTACAGAAAAGACACCAAGGTCTTTTCCAAGGTCAGCGAGGACGAAGAGGGAGAAGGTGCCTGAGCAGAGGTTCCCCCCCATCCTGTGGTGAGATGGCAGCTGTGCCCCTGCTGCCATGGAGCAGTCCCTGGAGGAGCACAGTGGGGTAAATGTGGATTTGTAGCCCCTGAAGTGTCGGCAGAGAGGGGCAGATGTGAAGCTGCAGCCTGTGCAGGATGGCAGAGAGGGGCAGATGTGGAGCTGCAGCCATGGAGGACCCCGTGCCAGGGGAGGTGACTGTTCCCGCAACAGCCGTGACTCTGTGGGCAGCCTGGGATGGAGCAGTTCCTGAGGGACTGCACCCCATGGGAGGGACTCATGGCCCAGGGGTTCCTGAGGGACTCTGTCCTGTCAGAGGGACCCCGCGTTGGAGCAGGGGAAGAACATGAGGAGTTCTCCCCTTGGGAGGAAAAGCAGCAGAAACAGCGTGTGGGGAACTGACCCTGAACCCCCCCGTGCCCCCTGTGCCATGAGGGGAGGCGGCAGGGAAGCGATCCGGGATGGGGGGAGAAGGCATTAAGGTCTGGCCGTGTTTTCCCTTTCTCCTTGTAGATTACTTTTTTTTTCCTTCCCAAGTTGAACCAGTCTGGTTTGTTGGTTCTTTTTTTTTTCTTTTATTGTAACTGGACAATGCAAACCTCCCTGTCCTTGTCTGGATTAAGGACCTTTGGGTGGATTTTCTCCTCCCTGTCCCACAGTGGGGTTGGGGGTGAGGAAGCAGAGGCCCGGTTGGTACCAGCTGGGCCCAAACTCTGACAAACCTAAACTAGAAATGCAGCAAGATGAATAGTCAGTACTTGGTCCTGCAACTAGAATCTGTCCTGACATCTTTTTAACAATATTGTGTTTTGAATTTCTATTTGTAGTATAGATAAATAATTGAGCATATTTGCTTCCTCAACAAGAGTTATGAAAGCAAAGTTTGGGATTTTCCAGTTCAAAGATAATTCATATATCATATTTCATTCTTGGCATAAACAGCTAACAGACTTAATAGAGAAGACACTATAAGGAAAATACTAATGCAGACCACACCATATCAATTTCTATTGCTAATCTTAACTTCATTACAAGTTTAGTTTTCAAGCTAGCTGCAAATACTGGTTTTTTGAATCAGTTTCTTAGGATTCCTTAATTCCTGTGATTTAGCAAAATTCTTTAGACATTGCTAAGTATGTACTATTTTTCAACATCAGAGTGAAGTTTACACTGCTTACCTTGCTGTGCTGGGTCTTTGTGTAGTGATAAAAGAACATATTGAACTCTTTCAAGCATTCATCTTTCAGTTCATATACTCCATGGCCAGACACACCCGGTTTCCTTACAAAGAAATATTTCATGACATACAGACTAGTAATATATGTTCAGCACATCTTTGAATGTAAACAAACGAGTAACACCATTTTCTAAGTAACTGCTAATAAGAAGTGCAATAGTGATTGTTGCTTATAACAAAAAAGGCTGAGTACAGTTACAGTCTTTAATTTTCAAAAATGTTTACTACTGTGAAATCTATCCAGCAGCAAAATATTTATAGTCTATACCAACTACAGCACACAGTATAGTCTCTGACAGGTCAACTCTTTCCAACTTCATAGCTTAGAATTTCAGACACTGGGTGCTATTGTATAAATTTCAATACTTTCTTTTACAAAGGTACAAAACAGGCAATACAAACAGCTACTTCCCAGCCAGATATATCTTTTTAATCTTTCATTTAATTCCTAAACCAAAATTGTTAGGTAAACCAGTAACCCCCCTTGATTAAACATAAGCAAGCAATCCACATGAAATTTAAAATAAGGTATACAAAACAAAAATACAAAACATTTTGGTACTAGAATAGCAGACATCTGAACTAGTTTTCCTCAGCAGCTACAAATGATTCTCTCGTATTTGCATATATAGATTTTTGTAAAAAATTAATCTCAATGTTACATCACCTTAGCAACTAAATAACATCTAAACTGATGAATAGGTGGTGATTTTCAAAGCAAAATGAGCTATTAAGTTTCCCAATAATCTTTGCAATAAAAGGAATTTTTGAAGACACTGCCACTAGGATATGAGAGTACTAAACTGAGACTCGAATTTGAATAAAGGGGCAAAAGGAGAGAAGCAGCTGCTTCAGATATTCCATACACTTTTCCTTCCTATGCATGTTTTAAAGCATTTTTCAAACCAGCAAAACATTAGATGAACAGAGACTTCACAGTGCAGCAGTGTTATATATAACCCATATAATCTAAGAGATCTTATTTCATGTTCAAGCTTATTATAAAACATAGTAATAACTTACCTAAAAGTAGCCACTTTATCAATTACATTCTCCAAGCCTGTTTCGTGGTTTTCCTGGTAAAAAAAATAGTTTGGGATAAAAATATAATGATTCAAGTATCTTCAGTATTATCCTAGGTGTAGCAAAAATAGACACATAGATCTAGATCGATTTCCCTAATTCATGAATTAATATATTTTGCTCACTGTCATTCAGAAAGCAGATAATCATAACAAGTTACAACGAAATACCAAACAAGAGATGGATAATACTTTCATTTAATCACGTGAAATTTTTAACAGAGCTGATTTCCAGAAAGAGAGCAGTGCCTTACCCAACCTCAATGGAGGAAAAAACAGAGGTTTAATTTCTTAAGAGTGGGTAACCCATTACTGGTTTCTGATAATATTCCAGGCTATTTAATTTACAATAAAACTGAAAGCTTTTGTATTGATTGCCAGTTCTGAAAACTTGCACAGTCTATAAAATCTAATTCTCATTTGCTTGCTCCTTTGCTTGGAATTCCAGAAGTCTGAATAGGATGGCAGGGAAATCTGTGCTTTTGAGTAGACATGTACAATACTTGACTTCCAATGGATCTGCACAGGCTTAAGTGATCAAAATTACAGGATAAAATTTACTGATGGTACACAGGGCAGAATGGAATCCAGCTGCATGGTCCTACAGGACCAAAAGAGAAAATAATTTTGAAACTTTCCTCTTTGAATTCAGAAATGCATCTGAATTAAAAAAAAAAAAAAAATCTACTTCATCAAAAAGCCCAATTCCCATACCAACCTTTTCAGATTAGCCCATACTTGAATCCATGACATTTACATGTACATCAGTAATGCTTCCAAGCCATTTTGTCATGCTAGTTTGTAATTCTGAAATCAACATTTGAGCTTTTTATCAGAAATAAAAAGATTCCATATAAAAATATGGAAGCTAAAGACGAAAAAACCCCTACAAAACAAGAAAAAGCAAATTAAGAAAAAAAAACTAAATAAAGAAGGACTCACATTTTCAGGCAAGGACTTGGTAATTGCACTGTGAGCCATTGGCTCAATACACAAGAGATGGATGATTTCCCTCATAATAACATCTTCTTTTGTCACATTACTCACTCCAGGAACATATCTTTCCCCTACCAGAGTGAAACAAAAGGAGAAGAATAGCAGATATAGAAGTTATAAAGCACTTTTGAATTTTGCACAGAGCCAATGCTGTTGCTGGGTTGCTTCATAGAGTAAGTTTAGATTTGCCAGAAACCTCTGAAGTGTCAAAATGTTTTTATCCTAGCTTCCTAACAAAGTGGGCTGAGATGGAGTTTCTCTTCATATTTTACTTTAATGATCAAGTATGAAGTTAGCTAACAGCTCTTTTCACTACAGCTTCTGGTTGACCAATACTTGTGTTACTGAATCATCTATTTAAAACAGGCATTCTCCAGTATCCCCTCCATACCACCTATGTCAAAGAAAGTCATCAAGCCTGTTTTGCCAAACTGTAACAATCCATTAGAACCACAGAGAAAAATCAAACTTACCCACAACATAAATGAGAATCTGAAGCATCTCTTCTATTAACACATTACACTGTTTGATCAAATCCTGCAAGAATCAGGGAAAACAGTTTTAAAGAACAAGCAGGAAACGTGAGCAGGACACTGATCTCAGCTTTTGGATGCACCACCTAGCTCAAGCACTGCACTGTAGGAAGAAACCTCCATCCTAACCAGCTGGAAAAAATGGCTGCACTTGGAGGAGATACTACTTTGCACCTGAGGTACAAGATGTACATGCAGAAAAATACCAGCTAAAAATGTAACCCAAATAAAGGGTAATATGAGAAGTTTAAGCCTTAAGAAGTAGCACAACAATCTAATCCAAAGTAAGAATATGTAACATGGCTTAAGTGACAGAAATTTTACAGAGAAGTGATTTAGGTCGATTTGGAAGATACCCTATGAAATAAAAGTCAAAGAAGGCAAAATCTGTTTGCTAATTTTGAGTGAACCCCTTACAAATTCCAAACACAAAATCATTTACATTCCAACTAGGTCTTCTGTTGACTGACTTTTAGAAAAGGTCATAAAAATGTAGTTAGACAGTAGTAAGTTTTCCTTATTAGCATTCCATAAACACAAAGCAAAAAAAAGTAATCAGCAGAAATACTTGCCACTTACCTGATCTTTGGTGGGCTTGATCTTCTTGAATGCATCAGCAAGCTCATACCTCTGCAGTATCAGCAAGAGGAACTGATTTGGATCCATAAGAGATGCACCTATCTATCAAAAAAACCAAACTAATATGAACATCAGTTACTATTAAAGTTGATCAATTATGAAAACTACTCTTGCCAAGAAATTTTTTTTTCATAATCAAATTTAAAAGAAAATTAATGAAAATTTTATGAATCAGGAAGGCAGTGATTCAAAAAATTATACCTGGAGCATGATTATGTCTTTATCATACATCTCTTCTCTGCATTTAACATCTTGATAGTAGAATACCTGAGAAATAAGAAAGCAAAATTTGAGAAGTAATGCAAAGCAATGCATTTGGTATGTGCACCAGTTGACATAGGAGGGTTTTTTTAACTGCACAGCACCTTTCCTTAGTAAGTGAAAGTCCTGTGATTCTTTCAAAGCAAACATGTACTTTGATGGAAGTGAAAAATGTTTTCACATATGCAGAGATAGTCTATGCCATTTTTCTTCATACATAATTCTACTAGCTGCTATCAATTTAAGTTAAAACATCCTCCTCCTTCCCCTACCCCAGTTCTCAGAAAAACAATTCTACAAGGGGATACTAATATTTACTTTGATTTTGCTAAAACAGGCAAAATATGAGATTCACACAGTTTAACTTTTGCATATAGTGATCTCCATACACAAATTCTTCTAGTATTTTATGCTATAAGTTAAGAGTACTTAAGCAGTGATTTCTTTATCAGATCTGAAAGTACTTCATAATAGATGTCAGTAATACTAATACCATTTCAGAAAGTCAGAAAAAGTCATAAGTGAGATGAAAATACTTGTCTAACATGGGGAGGGTAAGCCACTGATGAAGCTGGTAATAAAACCAGGTTATCTAGATCCCCACCTAGAAATGTTTCTGTTAACTGTACCACACTGGATGAAGCCACATTACTGAGAAACACTTGCATACACCAGTAGGACCAACTCACTGTGACATAATGTAGGGGTACCTGGCTTATCAAGGAGAGCCCATTCCTTCTCCACATCTCTGCAGCAACCTGAGCAACTAAGACAAGACATCGCAAAGGATATTCTACCAACAGCTCCACTTGAAATTCTTCCTAAAATGTAAAAAAAATATCAAGAAATAAGATTAATTAATCTTAATCAAGAAATCTTAATCAAGAAATAATAAGATTTTAAAAGTTCAAGTCCTAATGAACAAAGACACAGCAACAGCTGCAAAATAACTTGTGTGTGCACCATGGAAGTTACAGAATATAATTTTAAGCTTTTTCTTTTCCAGAGTATAAAATACAAGAAGTGTTTGGGGGGGATGTGGGGGGAAATAAAAAAATTAAAAAAAAACCCACAAAAACTTACAGGAGAAACAAACTCATGCAATCTTGAGATGGTTCCTGTCTTGCTTAATCGTACATGAAGGCCTGCAAAAATATTGGGAAAAAAATGAGAAAATAAATCAGTATCAGTAAATTTTCTTCTCCATTCTATACGTTAGCTAAATCACCTACAACTTGGAGAATTACAGAAAAAAAAAAAAAGTAAAAGTTTACTTTGGAAAGGCTTGTTCCTTTTTTTTTTTTTAAAGATAGAACATCACATTATTTCTTACCAGTCTTACAATCCATTATTTTATGAATATATTCATTTAATTAATTAATTAAAACAATTTAAATTGAGATGCTAAATAGTATTAGCAAAATTTTAATTTCCCATTTAAATTGTATGTCAGTAATAGCTCAGTTTCAAGACTATAAGGTTTAACAGATGGTATCTTGGTATCAAATTATGTGATAAAGCATCTACAGCTTAATAATAGCATATGATTTCATTTGTATTCTAAAGAAAGCAGCAATCACCCACTGCTGTGGTCCTTTGCATTCTGACTGGAAATCTGGCCTGGCATGCTGGAAACATATGTCTTTAAGGAGAAGCATTACAACAGTCCTAAGATATATGTTGCTGGAAAATAAATTCAAGATACAGTAAAAATGAGCATCTATTTAGGCAAAACAGGTAGAAATATATACAGAACCACATACATTCAAACAGTCGAGAAAAAAAAGATTTATTTAAAACATTAAACTTTTCCTTCTCGACGGACATTCTGATCTCTCTCCCCTGTTTAAAAAACATCCTCCAACCTCCACAGCATGTTTTTTTGAGAAAAACTTCCTTAGAAGGACATCTGGGGAACAGCATTGTCTGATCATGAGTATGTCAGAAAGTCAAGAGTGACTGATTTGTGAAGCACTTAATCTAAATGCTTTTTAGAGTAAAGAAAGAGATTGAATGGTAAATGCAATTCAAACAGCAATCAAAACAAAACACACCACCTACCAGCAAGAGTCCTAGACAGTGGTAAATGTATGCTGACAGGGTCTGCAGACACTCTGTAAGGTCGGCTCTCCAGAGTATGGCCACACAAGTGAAACACTGTCTTCTCCCGTGAGCGGCCATTTGTGCTGCACCTCATCACAGCTTTATGACATTCTCTGTAGGCCCTGAGCAACAGCTCCTCCTAGGATTTAAAATAAATGCATAGTTTTATATTTTAAAAATCACATATATGCACTGATACTCCTCAATTGTTTTTTCTGATGGCATAAAAGTTAGGAAAAATCCACAATATAATTACTACTCTGTTTTCCACTGCTGAGAAGTGCTGCATTGGAGCAGTGGAACATCCACTGATGCTAAAAGAAGCTAAGCATGCTCTGTAAAATGCTCTAAAATCTATGTGCTTATTTACACTGCAATATTAAGAAAAATTGCATATTTTGCACCCCAAACTGGATCAAGAACCTTCCTTTCTCTCCCTAATAAAAAAAAGGGAAAACAAAAACAAACAAAAAAAACCACCCTCAAAACATCTTTAAGTTAACAAACCATACAATGTCCTCCCTTCTCCCAGCACAGGGATGAGCTTCAGCACTGATTAAAACTACTTAGCCATAACCCAAACAGCACAAAACTTTCTGCAGTTTACTTTTGTAATGAAACCACAAATCAGAACATCAATATGTCACAGTGGTACTGAAGGCCCTCTCTGCTAGACATCAGTATTGTCTTTTAGTGAAAGGGTTGCTTTTATTGGAGGACCCCTCTGCTAGACATAAGGCCTTCTGTATGATCAACCTTGAGAATGTGCTTTGAGCTACAGCACTAACGAGATAAGAAAAAATTAATTAACTGGTGGTATTGTACAAGGGAGCACGGCATGCAGGAAATAAGGAGATGTAACCACAGGAACAGAAGATGACTGGTTCTGGATGGTGTAAGCTGCCAAGTCATCAGAAACGAGGAGCACAGCAACATAAGTTCACCAAGAGGGCAAGTGATGAAGAGGAAGAACGGCCACCGGATGAAGTAAACGACCACCAGAGGGACTGTGATTCTGGGAATAACCACTAGATGCCGGCAGAGAATGCACAATAGTTTAAACTAATATGAGGTAGATTCATCTTGGTGATTTCTTAGCATAGGCAGTCTCATGTTAATTAGTTCTTGGAAAAATCAGGCCTATACAATTCCTTCTGTGTAATAAAAGCTGCCTGAGGCTTTTGTCTTATGGACCATATATATAGAGGAGGAATCCCCCATGAGTCCCCATCACTGCTTAATAAAGGATACCCACTTAACAGTGACAAAATGCTGCTGAGGTGAACATCTTTGTTTCAGTACTATGAGCCTAATTCTCAAGATCTTCAACTATGAGAACTATTTTCTCTTTATGATTTGTCTGACACCCTGTGCAGCACTGTCAGGTAGAAGATCATGTATGTCTGAGAGCCCTTCTCTGTCTCACTACAGATTAATTCTTCCATTTTTTGTGGAGACCTGTATTGAACAATAGTTACCGTTTTTCAAAAGCTGCTATTTTAAAGGCACCCAGGAACATTCACAGTAGGCATGCATGTAAGAATCCCGAACAATTGATATACTTACATCACAGGCACACCACTCCTGGAACATCAAAAGAATGTTTTTGAGCTGCATCTGTATAGCAATCGCTGCTTCCCAGTCAGGGTCCACCTCAATGTGTTGACCAATCTGTCTTTTTATCTCCTCCATTCCCTGAAATGGACATGGCACAAAATACTCAAGGCTAAATCAGTGATCACAAGCTTAAAACAAACAAACAAACAATTATTTTTATAATGTAAACATTGCTTTTTCACCCACTGAAGACAGGGATTGAAAAATGTACCACCTTAATTGTATGTTTATATCCACACGATTGCTATGGACAAAATGATGATTAAACAAAGTGCTGTAATCTCTCTGTAATAGAAAGAAACTGTTTAAATGTACCGTACCTGCATGCAGGTTAGAATCCTTAGGAAAGAAACAAATCCTTCTAAAAACCGCTCCCTCAGATGGTCTGTCCATAATGTAGGTTTGCTGACTAAGATGTACCTGTCCCCAAAGAAAACATTCTCATCTTTTGTTAAGACTTCTCTTCCAGTTACCTAAACGTAATTAACACTAATTTAGAGCATTTTTTGTATCAAAATAATCAACTGCATCATCACATTACATTCCCCTCCTGAAATTAAATTTTTCTTCACCAAACACTAGAGTCACTTGATGCTACTCCATCATTTGAAATTAACAATTTTTACATTCCAAGGTATTTGGGGTGGATTGCTTTTATATTATTCAGTTTATTAGATAAATATGCAGCCTATAAGAGTGGAAACTTCTACACAGATGAGATTCATACAACTTTCACAAAATGATACTGAATAGAAGCCAAATTTCCCATACTGTCTTACAGTAGGTATATTTTGTTTATTAAAACAATTGTTATATGGAATGGTATCAGTGGTTTGGGTTTGTGTTTAAAGAAGTTTTATCATCAGTTTCCTGATTTGAAACACGCTCATCCTACTGCCAATTTTCAAAGAATTGCTCTTGCTTCTCAACTTTACACTTACCTGAGGTCAAATATTACTGCATATACCCGGTTCAATTTGTCTTGACTGTAACCTTGGAAGTTGAATTTGTCATTTTTGTCCAGGTATTCTGGAAGTGCTTCTAGGAGTGTCTCTGTAATGGTGGTGATTACATTTTGCTCTTCAATAAGATGACGTGCCTGCAAAGAGAAAATTAAAACATGTTCTTATTTTTGCTGAACTGTCAAAATAATCTTCCTTTGAATCCAGTCTTTTTGCTTTGAAATTATTTTAAGCATTTGTAAAATGTCCTAGTTACAAGAACTCCTGTAGTATTTATTATGTATGAACACAATTTCTATCAATTCACCCTGTTTTTCACTCTGAAAGCTTCAATGGAACAGATTCTAGGAAGATCCTGCAGAAGAGGACTTTTACATTAGGAGGAAAAAAACAGATAACCTTTAAAAACTACAGGTGTACTTTCCCTCCCTCAAGGGATTTAACATATTTCACTCAAGACAGACAGTTTTTTCCCCTGTCCCCCAGCTCCACCCCCCCAAGTTTTTAAAGTTACTTAAGAAGGTCAATGTAAACAGTAAATGAACACAGAAAGTTAAAGTAAAGAACAATGCTGTATAAAACTTATTTGCATTCACTCTATCTTCTGTAATGAATTTGCATGTAAACTGAAGTATCTTTCACATTTGCCTTACCAAATCTCAGAATCACTCATTTTCAACTCAGCACTGCTTAAAGACTCATTGAGAAATACATCAGTTTGCAAAGGTGATGCTGTTAGCAATTCTCAAAATTATTTTACATTTCTAGGAGAGATGGGCTGTACATACCAGAGTAGGTACAGTGAACATCTGAACTGAGAGTGCTGTCACAGAGAGAACTCTGTCATGATCATCACTTATGTATTCTTTTTGCAATGCCTTGTAATACTAGGAAAAGATAATATTGAAGAAATAGATAAAACAAGTGTTAATTTAAATGTTTACTTTTTAAATTGCAGGAATTACATCTCAATGTCTTTCCTTCTTTCTGACACAAGCAGTTCAAACAACAAAAACAGCAAAATGTCCTCAAATGCACCAAAACAATTAAATATGTGCCTCATGCCTTAATATTGAAGATAAGCACAAATTTAATTGTTCTGCCAGATGGGAATAAAAATATTTTTTCAGCTACAGCCAATTGTCCCCAAGAAAAGAAATCAACCAGCTGAAGAAAGTTGATACAGACATTAATTCATTACAAAATAAGTCTTCTATTCAATAACTGTCTATAAAAGATGCATACAATAAGTAACATAAGTATCTGTTTGCTTTGTTTCAGTCCAGAGAAAACTATGACATCAGTCACAGTTATCAGGATTAAAAAGTCTCATCCTAAAAACCAAAAACAAATGGTCTTGTTTTGTACATTTCTTAACTATTGTATCTAATTTTTTAAACTGCAACCAGTTCCAGTTGCAGTTCATCTGCCATTTCTAAAGATACACAGAATGCTAAAAATACTACAACCAAAATAAGAATCTGTATCCTCAAATGACCATGATTATAAGGAACAAAACAGTGACATTTGAACTAATAGACTCCATAAAGGGTGAGCTAGTTGTTGAAGCTCAGCTTGTTGAAAATTATTTATATTAAAACAATTTTCAAGTTTAGGGGGAATTTTACAAAGCTAATAAAAATTCATAGTATAAAAACAAATAACCATTTACCTTCACAAATTCCACAGCAAAAAGTTTTTTGTATTCCATTTCCATGAAAAAACTACTGAAGATAAGTTCATGAAGAACTTTCCGTGCCCCTGTGAAGAGTCAAGACAATGCACACCCCATCATTGTCTGGAGATGCAGTTTTTGTGGAAAAGCAGAACAGATTATGAAATTATAATTGAATATAATTAAAAGCCTTTAAATTGTTCCAAAGTTTATGAACAAAGTTGTTGGATTTTTTTTTTATTTTTTTTTTTCCCCCCCCCCAGCGTCACAGCAAACAATCATTCTGGTTGGAAAAGACCTTTAAGATCAAGTCCAACCATTAAAACCATACAAATACCCAAAGAAAGACAGACACACATTTTCAAGTACACCACAAAATTAAATCCTGTCATCTATAGCAGTTACAGGCACAGTATCAACCTCAGCTAATTACAGTTATTGGCTGTTTTGATGCCCTCTTTCAAGCCCCAGGCTAAAGTAGGTAAAAGCCTTCCAAATTAAACTCCTGCAGCTTCTGCAAGCAATGTCACATCTCTTTTCCTTTTTGTGCAAGTAATTTCACTGGTAAAGCTCAGTCAGTTACAGCTCAAACTGCACCTCCAAACACCTGCTAAACATTCACAATGTCAGGTAGACAGGTTACAACAATTAATACACATGAAAAAATAATTTGCACTATAATAATTTGCTATAAACTTTATAGCAATATGGATACACAAACCTTTATGAAGTTTTGCATCCCATAGCATTAACTTGCTTATGAAGCATGGCTTTTCAGATCCAGCATCTTCTTTGAGACATATTTGACAAAAGATCTGGCGAAAGTCACCTGTAGGGATAAAATTATTCATTTGGACAAGAATGCTTTGATAATTAAGTTATATAAGCCAACAAAATGAGAATTACAAAATTGTTTTTTTCTTAAAGAAGACATCTAAGTACAGAAGACATTTAAGTATGAATTAATTTTAACAATGCTTTTCCCTCAGTGGACGTGCTCCCACATCCTCTACCCTTGCTACATTCTATTATTCTTATCGACTTTATTAATAAATCCCATGACGCAAAAGAGTATTTTAAAATGAAAATAATTTAGCCAGCTTTGCAAAGCAGATCCATAAAAAGAGTTCTCTATGTTAGCAGAGAAATGGACAGGCTAGGCAAAGTCTACACTTGGGTCCTGAGAATCAGTCTTTTATAAAATAATGTTTTGCCATTTTACATTTTCTTGCACCTATCAATAAACACAGTAGCTACTTAAGCATTTTGGGGGATCAACCTATCAGAGTCAATCATGTGTTACTAACATTCAGAAATTATTTTACTAATTTCTAATTACTAATTTCTCATTACTAACTTCACAAGAGACAGGGGAGTGTCGTTAATCAAGTTCCTGACAACCTCGAAATAGATACTATAGAATACTTCTTGATCTGTGTTCTACCACTTGAAGAAAAACAGGAAAAGAACAGGAGCCATCAGAAAATTCCAGCAGAGTAGAGAACCTCAGGCTCTTAAACATTTGCATACATAACCCAGGAAGAATAAGCCTGTGCTTAAAGACTCTCATAAAACATAATTAAGTATCAGTTAACTTATAACAATTTCCTAACCCAAAATGCTACGCCCAGCCTCAGAGACTCCTTTTCAGCTTTAGCTGATCTCATCAGCTTAAAAGGTAAAATTGAAAATAATAGACAAACTACCTAGGAAGAAAATTGTGGATAAATGTTCACTAGAAACGTTGAAACAAACCACACTGTCAAACATTTGGACTGACTAAAAGAACTCTCTGAGGAACTCAGATCAGCATGAAAATACAATCAGTGAAACAAATACAATGCTAAAAATAATAGGTAAAATTTGTAAAAAACAAAAAAGTACTGCTATTCATAACCATACTGATGGATATCAGCACCTGTTATAAACTATTTATTCACTAATTGGGAGCAATGTGAAAGTATTAGAATAAGGAAATGGCATCTGTAACACTGCTAAAGACATTTCTGAGAAAATTAGTCATTGAAATACTGACGTGGCATGATCATAAGAAAAATCAGTTATTCTTACTTGAATAGCTCATGAGTTTGTTGAGCCAGGAACCAAGGCGCAAGGCAAACTTCTGGTGAGCCATAACATCAGCGTGCAGAACCTCCACGTGAAGTGGTCGTTGAGAAACATTTTCAGAATGCCTCTAGGATCAGGTAAAAATTAGCAGACATAAAAGAGAGATAACATGAATTTTCATCTGTTTTCACCACCCATTACCACTCAAAAAAAGCTGACATTTATCTATCTACAACAACTGTGATGGGATAATTTGGTTTCAAAAAGTTCACAGGAAGGTTTTAAGAGAATGGAAGTACCAAATTAAAGACAGTAGAGAAGACAAATAAGTCTTCACTATTAATAATGATGAAGTTCATTTGTATGATTTCTTAAATGAGAAAATATTTTAGGAAGTTACCTTGATTTCTTCTTTTGCTTCCTGACAAGATGCATAATGTCCTGCCTTAACAGCTCTACGACCCTGTTCACAGAAAATATTGAGAATAAGACCAACATGAAACAAAACAAAAATGTCATAAGCCTAATTCTTGCCATGTTTTTTCCACATGAAAAAAACAGGGACCAACAGTGTTCATGGTGCTTCTAGACATCCAGAAGAAAATAAAAATTCTGTTAATTTTCTTTAGCAAATGGCTATTTTCATTAAATTAAAAGCAGAAGAACAACGTAAACTCTGTGTATCTTAAAAGTATTAGATAAGGAAAATTCACATATACATTAAAATAGATGAGAGGGCTTTCTGCACTATCCTTTAAATCCAAACTACATCAATTTTATTACTAACACGAAGTACACTCATGCTGAGTTCTTTTCTACACTCTTTCCTACTATTTCAGTCTATGAAATAGCAGAGTATATTACAAGTGTGGGTTTTATAGCTCTTCCAATAAAAACAAGAAGTGGTCCAGCTTAGGCCTCTTCCTTTAGACCTTCTACTTTCTTTTCCAAAGAAAATCAGAAGCATTGGCTTCCAAAACAAGTTTTTCACACAGCAGAATTTCACACAAGAACAGAGGAAGTAGCTGTACGTTGTGAAAATAGATAAGAATTTAATATATATATATATATAAATTATAATTGGAAAAATATAACCTAGTCCTGTGCTGTAGCAGGTGCTCAGTAAAACAAAAATTCTGATCTAAAACTCTGGATCTGAAATTTCTATTTCAGTTGAAAAGAACTTTCATAATGGAAACCATGCATGTATATACATACTTTACAAAGCCTGCAACTGCAGGACAAGCCTTTTAATTATGTAAGACTGACACTACTAGCTAAATGCAAATAGCCTTTGATTTCCTCAACAGAAGAGAAACACAAATAGAAAAGAGTTTTACAGATTAAAAAAAGGATACTAGCTAACATTAGATGTTTTACATGTAAATATACATCAAAATGTAAATATACATTTACAGCTATAGACAAAGTTTCTCCATGTGCAAACACATATGTTTTGTACTTTTCTGAGGTAAAAAAAAACGTGGTTGCAGTTAAGATAATTCAAACACTGATCATGCTTTTTGTTTTTCCCAGTGGAAAAGAAAACAAAATTGCATTACTATTGTATGGATGTTATATGTGACATTAGTTGAAAAAAATGAAGTAATCAAATACTCAAGTTCACTCACATTTCTTCATGGATTCTTCCTGGTTTCATCTGCTTAACCAGAATTTTTTAGATTTTCAAATTAAGTTTAAGCCAGAACAAGTGGTAGCTTTTCCAAATGTAAGGTACATTTCTGATTTATAACCTAATACGCAGACTGCTGATGCATATTTTTCAGACAAATACCTTTAAAATAAAACATTGACCTCAGCTGAGAAGAAGAAGAAAAAAGTAAAAAAAAATATGCCAGACAGGAAAGGAGTAACTTCAAACAAATTAGCTCTTCTTCTTCTTAAAAATAAATAAAAAAAAAAATAAAAAAGGGGGTACTTCTGAAGAAAAAAAAAAAAAAGTTTAAAAACTTCCTTGAAATAAGTGCTGATTAATAGTTACACTACAAGATACCTTTCTCTCTCTTCAAGTTCCAGTGTAGCAGAAAGATTCTATGAACAAGAGACTATAGTAGCATTTTTAAATGATCAAAAGGTTACTTTATCCATATCCAGAATGCACTAACCTCTTTATCTATGGCAGTAGTATGCAACTGGGCTTCACCAAGTTCACAGCCAAGTGCCCTTTGCAGGCTATAGATGACATGATCATAAGAATGATGTTCATCATTGAAAAGGACACAGTAGTAGCTGTCTACCTTCTCTCTACTGGGAAAAAGCCAACATATCATCATACAAATACAACTGTAAAGAGTATCCTATACAATACAAACCACAGTTCACTTCATAGCATGGGAGCTTTTCTATTTTTCAAATACAAAAAAATTACAGAAGAAAATTAAGCATGTTCTTCATGTCAGACATACTCAAAAATTCCCTCATTATCTATACCACAAGAGCCACTGAAACTATGTACCAAGTTCCAAAGAGATTATGTTTCATTATTCCACAATTATTTCCTCCCCCTGCTGTTTTATGATCCCATGTGTCTTTTTAACATGATGCACAAGAGTCTTTTTTCCATTTTGGTAGTGCACAGTCATACACTACTTTTTCCAGGAAATATCACAACTTTTCTCTATATAACTGTAGATCAAAAATGCTACAGTGCTGTTTATAAAGATTTTGGCACTGGCGTGTTTGTGGGAGTGTAAGAACACCACAGGCAAAATTATCAACCAAATTTTTAATTCCTTGGAAGAGAAAGTTGAAAATACTCCCTACCTAACTGTGAGCTCTGGAGGTAGTTCCTTCTCTTCTTCCCAAATAAGCATATCAACAATGTATTTCATTACAGCTGGAAACACCCTCCTAGAGTGCTCCATAATTTCTTCATTCAATTGATATTCCGAATTCTGTAAAACATGAGATAAATATTATTATGGAAAATAAATTTTTAAAATTAAAACAGTTCATCAAATATCTTACTACTACATTTGTTTTAAGAAATTAGTCTTTTTGTTAATTTCAAGCAAGTAACTCTTCCCTAACTGCTCTTCAAAATTGTTTCATCCCATAATTTTTTTTACTCAACCAGTTTTTACCTAAGAAGAGACTATAAAAACCTAACCCAGTGTGTTAGGAAACTTTTTTTTCTTTTTAGAGATCCTATCCCAGATTCAGAAAGCATTCATGAAAGCTGTAAATTCAAACATATCCCATAAGCCCTGATGAAGCTCATTAAATCTACATCATTTATCATTATTAACACTTTCCATACAGATTTAAGCAGGAAAGGAATTAAGGTTATTAGGGTTATTAGCAAAATACACTGTACCAAATCTGCACTCAATCTTCAGGTATAAAACATGGATACAATACAATGGCATACCATGTAAAGAGGGCTTTAATCCAAAGACCCTGATGACCTTTTTGTTATACCACCTTCCTTTCAGAATGCACATAAATAAATGTATAAAATGTTGTTCATGTTAATGCAACCAAATTCAGTAATTTCATATAAAATGTGACATAGAAACTGAAGTTTACACATAGTTTAAAACAAATTTAGGATCAGCAAAACTGCCTACAAAATCTGAATATGCATGTGTTTGCCAGACTGGGAAAAGACAAGGAAAAAAAAATTTCTGAGAATAAAGCTTTTCACATATGACTTAATCCCAAAGGAATAAGGTCCCTCACTTCTCCAGGATGGAGTCTGACAGATGTTAAATATAAAAGAAGAGAAAGACTGATGTATTTAATATAGCTAAGAATCATGTTTTCAAAAAATTCTTACCTATACAGTAACATTTATCCATTTATGAAAGAGATTTCTTAATAAAAAGAAATCAAGTAAAATAACATTTTGTCCATATGATGAAAAAAAAATATAGTGGAATTAAAAATGTGTTAACATGACCAATGGCTTTCACATCTCTGAACAGTTTTCTAACCTTATGCCTTCTAACTAAATCATGGTCTATAACAATCAATATGTGTGCATGCTTAATTTTGGATAAGCTCATGGTAGATCTTAGTAATTAAGAATATAAATGTTTTGGATAATTGTTTTTTCCCTACACTGCCAAGGCTATCATGTTAATTTGGAACAGAATGAAAAAAAAATAGTGCAAAAAATGACCTAATTAAACTGGGTTGTTGAAATTCTTTTCCAGTATTTCTTAAGAGTTTGGCTTTTTAAGCATTAATGTATGTGAAGCAAAAATTGCAGAGCTGGAGGAAAATGCAAAGCTGTATATAGAGATACTCCAAACAAGAACTTTGTAGGAAGACATAATGCTCTCCTTCAGTTTGTAGAAGAATTAAAAGGAAACCACATGAAAGAATTTATAAACTATTAAAAATGGTGTTGGCACCCAGACAAAGAGAGAAAAGATAAATGAGGCAGTGCCACCTCCAATGTACCCAAATTAATAGAAGTCACAGTAAAATGAAATTAAGATACATCCAATGTAAATTGAAAGGGTCAGAACTATCACCAAAATGTGTAATTATTAAGGCATCAAGAAAAAAAAACTGGAAGAATGAACAAAGTGTGTTCTAACATCAAAGTTTAAAAATAACTAACAAGGAAATTTTTTTTTTTTAAACAAGTATGTCTTGGAATTATTTTTACCTTATCTCAGATATGAATTACTAAAATTATCTGCTTTTAAGCATACATTCAGGCAACAAGCTTCTTATATTTCTGATACAGTGAAAACATTATTTGGAAATCAATAGGCAATGGAAGACTCCCAAAAGCCTGAAGTGGGCATTCTAAAATGAAGTACTGCTTTTCTGAGCCTCATATTACATACAGAGCAACAAGTTTTGTCATTATCTTCTTATTGCAAAACATTAAAAACCAAAAACAAATTAAAAAAAAGCTAAGGTTTAATTAAGATTTTTTTTAAGGATACTGTATTTCACCAATGCTCACCTCACATCTCAGAATTGCTAACAACTCTAGTGTTTATCATATTGTAGATGGGAACCTGTCCTCTACTAGAGGCTCCTTTTTAAGAGAAAATTATTGTGTCTCTAAACATAAACTGCCTTTTAAAATCAGCAGCCAGGTCCTTGGCACATATTTACCAAGTTCTGCCTTGCAAACATACTGCAAACTTATCCCTCTTCTCCTTTGTTTCTACCTGATCAGATTAAGTTTATAAACAGCCTAGCATAATACATAAAATTAAAGGAATATTGGGTCAGGATCACCCAGAAAAAAGTGGGGTTTGTTTAACAACCATGTGCCAAACTTCTATCAGAAAACATGCTATAAAAGAAATATCTGTTCCAAACATCTTTTCTCTCAATCAGCACTATATGCTGAGAAAATTCTGACATTATGAATGTCCTTGATTCTCAAACTAGAGAACAAACTATTCTCTAAAAGGTTATTCAAACATCTACAAGCCTCTTCCTCATAAGAAGTCCCTGACAAACAAGTCTAACTAAAAGAGGAACACTGTAACGACCTGCAATCTATCAGTTACATATAATATCTGTAAGGTAACTATGTATAACTATAAAATCAAGTCCTGTATCTAAACATTTACTAAACATTAGGAAAAGAAATATTTGTAAAGAGAAGCTGAGCAATACATGTAACAAAGAGCAAGAGACTGCAATTTTAATTCCAAAGCAAATGCAGAAGACAGGTAGATGGAGCTGCTGTATTGGTTTTGCCTTTTTTTTCTTTTGGAGACAAAGGATGTCCAATATGTATGTTTGACCCCAACAAATACCTTAATGAAGGAAATCTTGATTCAGCTCAGCTGGACTGGCAATTTGAATTATACAATATACATATTTTCATCTACTGGAAGAAGCACTTTTTAAAAAACAAAACAAAACAGCATTTAAAATATATCTTCTCTCCTTTTATGAAATACTCTTACTTCTTTTGCAGAACCTGATGCTCCAGGCTCATGTTTGGTACAAAATGGTCCAGCCTTCCACGCTTCTGTATCCCCACAGTCACAAAATCCACCTCCAGCAGAGCTATGCATCTGTAAAACAAAATGTACTTCAGCCAGAAAGTACACACTTAAAAAGCAAGAGAAAAACAGAAATGTGCATTACACTTTTTATTTTTGCTTACATTTTTTAAGAAAAAATACTTACAAAGTGTAAGAGTCACTGAATAACCTATGTGCTTACCACATTTTTTTTTCTTTTTTTTTAGATAAAAGAAGGCTTATCAGGGGACTGGGGAGAAAACTGTACACTTTTTGAGAAGAAAATAAAGGATGAAATTTTTTTTTGCTACTGCAAAAAAAATACTCAAGTTTAAAACAAATTTACCTAGAAAGTAGTTGGAAAGCCTATGACTGATGCTGAACCGCTTCATAAATGGCAAAATATTAATTTCTGGTTCTATTAGCAAAATTATAGCCAAGGTACTTAATGCTGTCTTTACAAGTTACTTGGTAAAAGTCTGAAAATAACCTAAACAAGAGTACATGTATATTAAATAGACATCTAGTAGTTCCTCCACTTCTAACCAAAGAAAACAAGTTATCATCAGCATCCCAATACTTGCAATTTCAACTTTGCATTACGCTTTCAGAAATGTACAAATTTTGATCCCTTATTTTGGCCAAAATTCATACAAAACTTAGGCAAAAATAGTTATCCCTATCTTATTCTAAATCTCTGACCCTAAAACAAATATAAAAAGAGTGACCCAACAAAGACATTAATTAGATTAGGCTATTTTTAAAATGTTTCAAGTAAATAAATTTTTTAGAGGTACTTCAAGAAGGAGGTTGCACAAGATGACCTCCTTAGGTCCCTTCAAACCTAAATCATTCCATGAATTTACTAAGAGATGCAGTTCTTTAGATTGCATCTTTAAAATGGAAATACAGCAAAGGTGCTTCCATCTCATTATTTCCAGGGCTGGTCTTTTGCCTCAAGAAGTTACTGAAAAACAAAGGACATCAGTTTCTCAGCTCAGCTGTGGTTTCAAATTGCTCTGTAATCATTATAGTCTCTAAACTGCTAGAATGAGTGTATGTATGAAAGTTCTATTTGCATTACACAAGTAGGTCTACATGTCTTTGAATCTATAGTTACAATGCATTTTCAGATCCGTATACAGGACTTAGAGAGGAAGAATATATTTTGGTCCCAGGTTACTTTGAGATATCTAGGACCTCTTCCTGAACTCTCTCATCAAAACATACCTACTTGAAGAGGATTTATATCCAGATGATAATGCAAATAAGAAGTCTGCTCAATGGATGTCGTGTTAATGAACATAAGGAATAGCCACCAAAAAACAAAACAAACCCAAACAAACCAATTCTAGCCCACTTTTTGGTTGTGAAAGATAATTGCATTGAATATATATTTTTTTCTGTACGTTTTCTTGCCTGTTGCAGCAGTCAGACCACCTTTAAAATGGTATCTAATATACCGTTTTCCATTTCTACTTCCAAGGCTGCTGAAATTACTGAGTTCTCAATGAAGAGAGCAAGATAGAAAGGGGTCCTGGTGTGACCTACACCAGTTGATTCTGCCCTGGCAGGGGGGTTGGACTCCATGGTCTCTCGAGGTTCCTTCCAACCCCTAATTTTCAGTGATCCTGTGAAACAGCACATGACAGTTTAGGCAGTGAGTTAGCTAAGAAGTACTAAAAAGATCCTTCTCCAATAATCAGAGCATGGGAATCTCTCAAAGAAAACATAGATTTGGCTCAAAGAGAATCAGAAACATATGAGAAAGAGATGATCCTGTTCTAAAGCAACCTTGTGCTGCTTTTGGCTGGGTTAATTTTCTTCATAGTAGCTACTATGGAGCTGTGTTTTGGATTTGTGCTGAAAGCAGTGTTGATAATGCAGTCATGTTTTTGACTGCTACTCACACGACCTCACCAGTGAGCTGGCTGAGAGCGCACAAGAAGTTGGGATGGGACACAGATGGGACAGCTGAGCCCAACTGACCAAAGGAATATTCCAAAGCATATGACATCACACTCAGCATATAAAGCTGGGAGAGGCAGGAGGGCTCGTTTGGAGTGATGGCATTTGTCTTCCCAAGTAACAATTGTGCAGGATGAAGCCCTGCTGTCCTGGAGGTGGCTGAGCACCTGCCTGCTGGTGGGAAGCAGTGAATTAATTCCTTGTGTGGCTTTGCTTGCACACGTGGCTTTTGCTTTACCTATTAAACTGTCTTTATCTCAACACATGAGTTTTCTCACTTTTACCCTTCTGATTCTCTCTCCCATCCCACCCAGGGGGAGTGAGCAGTCAGTCGTGTGGGGCTTGGGTGCCAGTTGGGGTTAAAGCACAACATTCTTTTTTGGCACCCTATGTGGGGCTGGAAGGATTTGAGGTAACAACAGATTTGACTGGAATGTGCTAGAATGAATTTATAGCTGCTGTTGCTGTTCAGCTATGAATTGGAAGGCTCCTGTGCTTGCCATGGGGCTTGCTTGCCTTACTGTCAATTGCAGTCTTGTGCTTTTTAGTGGCTGCTTTTTGCTTTTGCTGCTCACTGCACTGCTTATCACCTTGCTCTGCTGTGCCTGGGAACATTTTGATAACAGCAGTGGTGATGTGCCTGGGCTGGCAGATGGCCAGGGTATTCCTCCTGTTTCTGCACTGGACAGGCTGGAACTCTACTGTCAATTTGAGTCGAGGGGACTGTGACCTGTGGATAAATCCATAAGGGAGCAGAACACCCCAAACATCTGTGGCCGTGGTTATGTCTGTGCCACAGCATGTATACCTCTGAAGGGACTGTGGCCAAGGATAATTCCACACTGGGGAAGGTAGACCTCAAAGCATCTGTGGCTATGGATAAGTCCATGCTCCAGCAGGTACACCCTGAAGCATCAGTGGCTGTGCATGAGGTCATGCTGGAGCACCCCAAAGAGTGGGGCCATGGATAAGCCCATGGCAGAGCAGATACACCCCTGGAGGGACTGAATCATAGAATCATAGAATCATAGAATTAGCCGGGTTGGAAGGGACCTCAGAGATCATCTAGTCCAACCCTTGACCCACCGGAGCAGTTGCTAGACCATGGCACTGAGTGCCACATCCAGTCTTTTTTTAAATGTCTCCAGGGACGGAGAATCTACCACCTCACCGGGCAGTCCATTCCATAGCCTGATCATCCTCTCCGTGAAGAAATTCTTTCTAATATCTAACCTAAACCTCCCCTGGCACAACTTAAGACTGTGTCCTCTTGTCTTGTTGAAGGTCGTCTGTGAAAAGAGTCCAGCTCCCACCTGGCTACAGCCTCCTTTCAGGTAGTTGTAGACAGCAATGAGGTCTCCCCTGAGCCTCCTCTTCTTCAGGCTGAACAGCCCCAGCTCTCTCAGCCTCTCCTCATAGGGCCTGTGCTCGAGTCCCTTCACCAGCTTGGTTGCCCTCCTTTGGACCTGTTCCAGGACCTCTACATCCTTCTTAAACTGAGGGGCCCAGAACTGGACACAATATTCCAGATGTGGTCTCACCAGGGCAGAGCAGTAGAAGAGAAGAACCCCTCTCAACCTACTACCCACATGCCTTCTAACACAGCCCAGGATGCCATTGGCCTTGGCCACAAGAGCACATTGCTGGCTCATGTTCAGCTTCTTGTCAATCCAGACTCCCAGGTCCCTTTCTGCCTGGCTGCTCTCCAGCCACTCTGTCCCCAGCCTGTAGCGCTGCATGGGGTTGTTGTGGCCAAAGTGCAGGACCCGGCACTTGTCCCTGTTGAACCTCATCCCGTTGGAATCGGCCCAGCTCTCTAGTCTGTCCAGGTCCCTCTGCAGAGCCCTCCTGCCTTCGAGTTGGTCCACACTTCCTCCCAGCTTGGTGTCATCTGCGAATTTGCTGATGATGGACTCAATCCCTTCATCTAAGTCGCTGATAAAGATATTAAACAGAACTGGGCCCAACACTGATCCCTGGGGGACACCACTAGTGACCGGCCGCCAACTGGATGCAGCCCCGTTCAGCACCACTCTCTGGGCCCGGCCCTCCAGCCAGTTCCTAACCCAGCACAGGGTGCCCCTGTCCAAGCTGTGGGCTGACAGCTTTTTCAGGAGAATGCTATGGGGGACGGTGTCAAAGGCCTTGCTGAAGTCCAGGCAGACACATCCACAGCCTTCCCCTCATCCACCAGGCGGGTCACCCGGTCATAAAAGGAGATCAGGTTGGTCAGACAGGACCTGCCCTTCCTAACCCCGTGCTGGCTGGGTCTAATCCCTTGCCCATCCTGCAGGTGCTGTGTGATTGCACTGAGGATGATCTG
>JAAWXA010000009.1:3306325-3323753 GCA_038090715.1 Florisuga fusca
AAGAATCACCTCCCTGGACCTGCTGGTGATGCTGTTTCTGATACAGGCCAGGATTCCATTGGCCTTCTTGGCCACCTGGGCACACTGCTGGCTCATGTTCAGCTTCTTGTCAATCCAGACTCCCAGGTCCCTTTCTGCCTGGCTGCTCTCCAGCCACTCTGTCCCCAGCCTGTAGCGCTGCATGGGGTTGTGAGAGACTGTGGCTGTGGGTAAGGTGATGCTGGGGCAGGTATGTCTCTGAAGGCACTGTGGGCCATGGAGAAGGCCATGCTGGAAGAGGTGCACCTCAAAGCAACTGTGTCTCTGCATAAGCCTAAGTAGCAGCAGGTACACCCCTGGACAGACTGTGGCTCATAGATAAGGCTCCACTTGGAGCAGGAACACCCCAAAGGGGCTGCAAGACCTAAGTCCAAGCAAGAACAGTGGCACGGGGCAGAGACTGTAATGGAAATACCTTTAAATTGCTGTAAACTTGCATTTGAATTCCATGTCCTCAATTTAAAAAAATGATGGTTATTAACATTTGTTAATATGTTAACTGTGCCTGCTCGTACAGGCACAGTATATATACAAACAGTACTAACAGGGACTCAGGACAGGATTGACATATTCAATCATTTTTTTGCTCTGATATACACATCTGTGATACTGCCAAGCAGAATAAAAATGTATGCATTCAGGAACACATCCTCACCCTCTGATTCTTCAATTAGAAAGTCACTGTTCTTAAAATAGGCTTTATTTAGTAAGAAACATGAGAGATAATTAACTAATTAGTAAATCCCAGGTATTTTTTTAAATTAAAACCTACTACTAGCTTATATGTAGTTTATTATATCCTCAAAAAAAAATAAAATCTTCAAGCTAAAAGTACGATTTCTTAATATAAGATTTTCCTACCTTGTACCGGTGATTCCTGTGAATGCTGTTCTGGAAGCAGTCCATACAGAGTACACAAGTTGGATCAACTGCACAGTCTCTGCAACAAAAATACTAAATGGAAAACTTTCTAAAACAAACGCAGGGAATTTTCATGTACAAAGAAAATACTGCTCTGGAAAAAAAAGAAACAAAACCCAAACCATATTCAACTTATAAAAACATTGGCTACTCTATGTCACAGAAAAACTGAAAGCCAACCTTGCTAGGCTTGAACCATGTACTCAAACCTGTTATATCAGATTCAGTCCTGCTTGATTTCCACTTTCAAAATGTGTTGCTAACATATTTCTGGTTTTGCTCATAAGCACCTATTAAAACCCATGATGACTCTGAACTAAAATTTATTATTTTTTCCAACAACTGTAGCCAGTTTGCTAATAAAACCTTTGCTGCACTTCTGCTAGGCTATGCTTCTAACTTTTAAAACAGAAGTTATACTTTAAAGAGAGTTCCTTTATGAAATAAGCCAAAGACTGCATACTTTGAAATTTCATTCCAACAGTTTCAGTCATCCACTCAAACACCTGAAAATCCAGAATGACTCTCATAGGCAATCTAATTTCATTTTTTCTATGCTCCACATATATATCCTTTTGATATAGCCATTTTTCTGTAAAACTTCATCACTGTTTATTCTTTAAATGAAGTTTTATTGCATGGAAAATACGGATGACAGGTGTTTAAAAACAACATAAAGGGTTTTTTTTTTATTTATGCCATTATTCAACATCTAGTTCAAGCCTCCTTTATGATACAATTAAAAGAGTATATAGTATATTACAGAATATAGTATATTACAGAATTAATTTCCTCTCAAACCTCTAGGTGACAGTTATTACAATAATTTAATACTTCACTAACATTAATTCATTAACATAAATCAACTGCAGGGTCATTTAAAATAAATTAATCCAGAATTGCCTACTAGATGAATGCCCATTTCAAGACATGTAGATTTTAATATTTTAGACTATCTACCATTCTTAGCATTTTAGAAGCCTTTAGCTTCAGCTGCAGTAGGATGTACAGTATTTTGTATGAATACTACCTTTTTGCAAGACAGGATGTAGGAACAAAATTATCCCTATTACAGCAGCACTTATCTGCCATGACCATCCTTTTCCTTTGTACACTTCCATGTCACATTCACTATACACTTTGTAGCAAACACCTAAGAACTTCTTCAGAGACCACTCTCCTTTCATACAAAACACAGATTCTCTAATCCTAGAGAAAGCTGAATATTAGAAAGCTGAAAATTAGAGCTTCACAGTGTAAATTATAAACATAAATTTTATGCAGATATTTCTTTTTGACATTTTATGAAATTCTAAGGGCTGGATTATTTAGACAAAACAATATTCTTCACCTTAAAAATATACTTGTGGTATTTCTAATGAAATTTTCTAGAATTTTAAAATAAACTGAAAACTACAACAAACTATGACAAACTATACTAGTGAATTGCCATGACCATTGCAATCTTTACATCTACCTCAAAGACCTTGAGCTTTCTAATCTTAGCAATTATTATTCATACTGTTAATTAATAGATTTGCATTCACATGAATTAATAAAAGAAATTAGATAAAATCAATGGCCTGATACCTTTAGTATACTCCAGAATGAGAACAAAGGTGAAAAATTAACATTGGTCACACAGCTATTGCTTAAGCAAAAAACTGATAATGCACAGCAATGTTTGTTGCAGACTTTGAAAATAGTGAATATCATACAGTTTAGACATTTATGCCTGTTCTCTCCTAATTCAGGTACTGACCTGCCCTGTCATCCAATCTTTTTAATCAATGGCCTTCAGTACCTTCAATATTTTTTCTATTTCCTTCCCCATTTCTCTGCCAGAGCCTGCTTTTCATATGCAGTTTTCCTCAGTCTAAATTAGTTTGAAATATGAAGAAAATGCCATTGTCACTTAAGGTAAGACCTACCAATACACAAGTAATGACTGGTTAGCAGTAGCTGGCAACTACCTTTATTAAACCACTTTGCTGCATTCACTCACATGAGGATATTGATGATGACATCCCTGCAGCCTTACCTGCAGGAGTATGTTGTCTCCCCTCCTTTGAAGACTTTCCCACAGAGCTGGGAGGTTCCACTCTGTTGTAGCTTCTCCAGGAATATATCTGGGTCTTCCCCAAACAAATAACATTCCAGGGGGTATAATATTGCTGCCTGGACCATCTCTTCTTGTTTCTCCAGCAAAGGGTCCATTTCAGCTGAGTAAATATTTGGCACATTTTTTGCCAAGCACTGTAAAAATGTAGCTTGGAAGTTGAATCTTTCATCACACCACTGCAAGAAAAGTACACCCATGGAGAAACATAAATGAGTAAATAAATTTAAAGAAAACAGGATTAAGCACTACTTCTGTGAATCCAAATTTTTTTTCCACATCAGAAGTCTGTTCTGTGTGCAATAAAACACGAGAAAATTAGGTTCCCCAAGAATTTCTGTTATTTTCTTCTCAGCACACATCACAGTAACCTCTCTTCCCTTGAAGTCTTCTACTAAAATACACTAAGGGAAGAGTTGGCAAGAGTTATGCTACTGCAGAGCAACACATGCACTAACAAATCTTCAACTGCATGTTTGCCAAGAGGCCAGCAAATACACAGTCCTGATGTCTGCTGACAAATGGAAAGAGCAGCAGCAACAGCAGAGTGTTTCACTGTCTGAGCTGGGAGGTAAGTTTGGGGTTCATTCTTCAGTCTGCTAATAGTCACAAAATGTGCAGCAAACTAATGGTTTTTGAAATTGTTACTCTTCAGTAAAATCATGTTGAAACTAGTCATCAGGGTTCAATAGTTTTATAGAAAGTTAGGGGTTGGAAGGGACCTTAAAAGATCGAGTCCAACCCCCCCTGCCAGAGCAGGGTCACCTACAGCAGGTCACACAGGAACCCATCCAGGTGGGCTTGGAATGTCTCCAGGGAAGGAGACTCCACAACCTCCCTGGGCAGCCTGTGCCAGTGCTCTGTCACCCTCACATTGAAAAAATTCTTCCTAATATTTATATGGAACCATCTATAATCCAGTTTATAACCACTGCCCCTTGTCCTGTTGTTGGTCACCCCTAGGAAAAGCTTTACTCTGTCCTCCTGGCACTCATCCCTTACCTATTTATAAACATTGATGAGGTCACCCCTCATTCTCCTCTTCTCCAAGCTGCAGAGCCCCAGCTCCCTCAGCCTTTCCTCATAAGGGAGATGTTCCACTCCCTTAGTCATCTTGGAGGTTCTGTGCNCCACTCCCTTCATCATCTTGGAGGTTCTGTGCTGGACTCTCTCAAGCAGTTCCCTGTCCTTCTGGAACTGAGGGGCCCAGAACTGGACACAATATTCCAGATGTGGTCTCACCAGGGCAGATTAGTGGAAGAGGAGAACCTCTCTCAACCTACTAACCACCTCCCTTCTAACACACCCCAGGATGCCATTGGCCTTGGCCACAAGGGCACATTGTTGGCTCATGGTCATCCTTCCATCCACCAGCACCCCCAGGTCCCTTTCCCCTGTGCTGCTCTCCAACAGCTCAGTCCCCAGCCTGTACTGGTACCTGGGGTTGTTCTTTCCCAGATGTCAGACTTTACTCTTGCCCTTGTTGTAATACATTAAATTTCTCCCTGCCCAACTCTCCAGTCTGTCCAGGTCCCTCTGAATGGCAGCACAGCCTTCTGGGGTGTCAGCCACTCCTCCCAGTTTTGTGTCATCAAACTTGCTGATAGTGCACTCTATTCCCTCATCCAGGTCATCAATAAATATATTGAATAGTTCTGGTCCCAGTACTGACCCTTGAGGGACTCCACTAGAAACAGACTTACAACTGGGATCTGGCTTCTCTCCTTCAGGAGCTGCTGCTCCTGATCCACCTCACTACCCGATCATCCAGGCCACACTTCTCCAGTTTAGCTCCAAGGATGCTGTGGGAGACAGTGTCAAATGCCTTCCTGAAATCAAGATAGACTACATCTACTGCTCTGCCATCATCCACCCACCTGGCTGCACCCTCATAGAAGGCTGTCAGGTTGGTCAGACATGACTTCACTTTAGTAAAGCCATGTTGCCTGCTCCTGATAAGCCTCTTGCACTTGATAAGAGACAGCACCAAGAATAAGTTGTTCCATCACATTTCCAGAAAGATGCCCAACTGATTGTATCAGTTTAACATCCTTAGAAAAGCAGGCTAATCAGGTAATTTAATATTTACATGACAATTTTTAAATTTTCTTTTTTTTGGCTTGAGGTTCTTAATCTTCATAATTTAAGGCCCTAATTTCACTTACAACTGCTCTAGTCCTCTGAACATGCTCTCCCTAATCATTCTACTGTCCTTGAAGTCTGAATACACTCTTTCACATTATTTCCAATATTTGGAAATACCTTTAGTTTATCCTTATTGCAAATCAGATTACAAGTTCACCCATCAAGGCTCCTAAGGACAACCTCCTTTCATACATAACCTTGATTTACTCCCAAAAATTTATTTTGGTAGAAAAAGAGATTATACATAACTTCACAAATATTCCTAAAGGGAATTTCCCCTAGACCAACAAACACAGAATAAGTAAAGCAACCACCAGCGACTGGATTGTGATCTTAAACTAGCAGACTATTCAAATTTTTGTAAAGGATGAAAATGCACATCATCTTATGTGAAAGGCAAAAAACATGCTGACTTTTAATTTAAAACGAAACCTCCATCAACTGAATCAATGGACTGGCCCCCAAAACTGACAGAGGTAAGGGACTAAAGAATAGATCCATAAAGCTGCAGCTCCCTCGTTTACTACCTTGATTAGTACAGTTGCCAAAAAAACCAAATTAATCTAGAACATAGGCAGTCCAAAACACTGTAATCCCAGTAGTCTGAAAGCCAGATCTGCAAACATGTTCTTTTCTCAATTTGGCTACTGTATTTGTTCAAATTTGGGTCTGCAGGGTGACCCCTTGGCATGTACTCTTTCCAAAACACAAGAGAATCCCAGCCTGTAACTCTTCCATCTTAATCAGCCCTACTCCCAGGAGACAGTGTAACTTTAGCTTCTGCCTTCTGGAACAGAGCACATCAAGAAACACAGAGCTAAACTTTCCTGAAAATCTGCCAGAAGTGTAGAATGGGTTCTCACACAGCCTAACTCACAAGCATGTCAAGTGTTCTTGTGCAAAGCTTTTAATTCTATTTAAGTATTGTCCAGAGAGGAAAGGACGGGAAGCAGTGAACAAGGAAGAAAGATAACTCTCTCAAGCAGGCTGGCTGCCTTTTGCCAAACACACTAAATTATATCCTTGGCCTATAATCACCCAGGAAATTTCCATTATATTCACAAGACAAACAAGAATATTCTTTGTATTGTTTCTAAAAGCTGCACCAGGCTGAACTTCATACTTATCCCATACCCTCCGTGTCCCACAAGAGAAGCAATTTACTCACATAAAAATCTAGTCAGTATACTATGTTCAAGTGCATAAAATTACACACAAAACTACCAAATATACAGAAGATGCCAAATAAAGCACACCCCTAAGTTAAGATTGACTGTCCAATGCCAGCTGGTCCCTTTGAGCACACATCCTGAAATTCAGGTCTCAATCCTTTGATTAACACATTGATCCCACCTTCCCTCTCACTCACTCCTTTACCTGAGGACATCATACCTGTCCAGTGCTCAGTTACTACAGATATGAAAACCATATGGATAAATAAATTGTTAGCTTTTCTTTCTTTTATCTAGATTATTAATCTAGAAATGCCCAAGAGCTGTGTAATACAGCTTCAAGTAGAGATGAAGCCTGAACTGCAACTTTCTGTCCAGCACTGGCTCTTCTGAGAAGCTGGGGAGTCACCATCCTTAGACATACTCAGAAGCCAACACGAGATGGTGCTGGACAACCTCCTCTGGCTGACCCTGCTTTGAGAAGGTAGTCTGGACAGGATGACCTCCAGAGGTCCCTTCCAGCTTCAATCATCCTGTGATTCAAATGTGTTTACCAGGAGAAATCCTATTTCTTGATTGCTATTAATCTTCTAATTCCTGCTATAAGTAAGCTCCACAGAAAAGTCATTTCCAAATTTGATTTCAATGAAAAATGAATTTGAAACAACATACTGAAACAGGCAGAGGTCATGATACAGCAGGATTAAGAGAAAAACAATCATGTAACTAAAACACTATTAGGCAGCTCTCCACAGTGCTCACAGCCTGCTCACCAGAGCCCACAGCCCCCATCTAACAGAGGAAACAGGCCTGAAAACACTCCTCTCCAACTGACACTATTCCATTGCAAAATATTTTTGGGGTGCAAACTGAAAACTGCTTCCACATGCAGTCAGAGTAATTAAAGCTCCATCTCAAATATAAATTCTTAAATTTCTCAACTTTAAAATATCTGGACTAGCAACCTTAGTAAAGTGCTTTTTGGTGGGCTTTCCTTGGGAATGTTTATTAAATTACCTGAAACATCAGCCATGCCATCACATTGATCACATGGACATATGCAAGGCCCACAAATAAAACCACCAGAACGATGACCAGAAGGAGCAACCAGAGTGAGAGTAACCCTGGCAGCAGCACATCCCCATCCTTCCTGTGGAAGGAGCAACATCCAGACCAGGTCAGTGGGCATTCCCAGGTGCTGTGAACAGCAGGCAAAGGTCACATTTGGGAACCAACACTAATCAGAGACACATGTTGTCTCCTCTACTTTTATACTTCATATTTCTAACCTTCTACAGCCCTCTCTCTTTTCGTCCTTTAATAATACATTCCTTTCACTTTCTCCTTTTTTTAAGATGGCAAGAATTCTTTAACTGCATGAAAAAGGGAGGTGAAAGGAACCAGGAAGAGTTGTAAACCTATGTTCTGAAGTGTAAGCAGTTTTGTCAAGTGCAGCGACAGCATCCACTTTGTCCAATACGTTTGATTTATTCTGTATATAATAAGCAGTTACCTGTAATCTTTAATGGCTTTTCAGAAAAATATTACTGCAGAAGAATACTTTACAGCAACACTTGAGAAAACCCACTATGAGATAACCTCTTATCTTGTATGGAAACATACAAGTTTGCTCCTCCTCTGTGGGAGCAAACTACCAATACTTCTTCACGTGTAAGTGTATCAAGATCTTTCCAGAAGTCAATTCCAACCAAACACATGGTTTTCTTCTACATCTAAAAGGGTAGTTTGTAGGCTTTTTCCAAATACTTTAAAGAAACAACATGTTAAAAAAGGTCAGAAGATGAAGAATTACATTTGCCTAAAAATAATGCTATAAGAGCAACATAACTGCCATTGATATATCCAATATATCCATACACATTTTTTTCATTCACAAATGCATTCATTTGTGAATACTGCAAATAATCACTGCAATGACAGGTAAGTATACAAGGAAAAAACAGAAAAAAAAGTTAAGAACAAACTCTTTCAATTCACTTTACACCATCAAACCACCAAATGAGATTTCTCACCACTATGACAATGTTTGTTACTGCAACAATGCTATTATGTACATTCAGTAGGCATCACATCCATAACAGTTTTTGATTTACATCAATTTTACAAGCACAGTTCTGTTTGAATTCTAAAGAAAGCCTTTTCAAACTTAACAGGTTACATTAGGTAATACTTTAAAAAGCAGCACTAATGTAACTTCACTGACACATTGATATTTTAGTGCAAAAGTGACAGCATGTATTTCAATACTATACTTTTAGAAATACAAATTAATGTAATCTGTGAAAATAAATATCAATATCTATAAACATTAAATAACAAATTGTGAAGGAGTAAACATTGGCAGTAGCACAAACTAAAACCTGTAGCAGGTCCAGTATTTCACTTCAAAGGAGTAGTAAAGAATGAGATGAGAATGAGATGAGATGAGAATGAGATGGCATCAAGACAGCTGGTACAAGTAGAATTTCAAAAGTAAATAAATACAATGCTGGGGACATACTGAGTTCAAGCAGGTTTCATTCAACAAAAATATCAAATGCAAAAGGCACCTTTACTTTAATGCATGGAAGCTGTTACTAGTGAAACAGAGATTAGTGGTGCAACATACCCCAGAAAAATAGTATGGTGATTTTGTCTATCCAATTGAGCAACCATAAAAAACCCAAACCAAACCAAAAACCAGAATCCAAAAAACCCCAAACCAAAACAATTTAAAAGGATAAACATGCAGGAATTCTTCAGTAGGTATGCAGAACACTTAAAATTTGTTCAGAAAGTAAACTTCAGAAGATTCTTGAATTAGTCTTTTCATGTAAGGTTCTGCTTTTAACTTTTTAGTTCAACTTGCCCTTCTGTTTATTTTCTTTTAAAATTATCCATTTTCTAATGCATTGGAAATAAAATTAAACTGCAGAACACCTATATGCTTTTTTTAGTAAAAATAACAAGGAGGCAAGGCAATCTATTTCAACCTCAAAGACATATATTCCCCAAAGAGGAGGCTTAAAAAGCACTGGAAATTAATTAGCATATTTGTTCTTCTCTGCCTTAAATCAAACTGGATTTTTTTAGAAGCATAAATTTTTGCTATCTCAGGAGTGGCACAGATCAGGGAGTTAAAATGGAAGCTTTCTCAAGTTTTTTTGTCCCGTAAGCACTAGGTAGCTGCTCATGATGTCACATTCTCCAAACAATGTATAGTCAATGTTTCAGTAGAAGATCAAGCTCTAAAAAGAGGCTGTTGAGAACTCCATTGGCAAACACCTCTTTTGTGACACATCATTCACACAGCTCCCTTACATAGCAGAGCTGGGAACCACCCGTGTACCAAACTCCTGTCTGCTCTGGGTGCCAGTAAATGCACTTAGAGAAGCAAGTTTGGTTTCAAAAATTATTGTCTATTGGCACAACATGGAGAACATCAAGACAGTCCACTGTCCTAACAAAACATCAGTTCTGGCCTGAAGACATAAAAGAACTGTTTGATCTCTACATTCATTTAAACTTTGGCCCCTAAGCCAAACCAGGGTGCCAATTAATGTTAAAAGATGCTTTAATGATGCAGGTGTTTGCCCACTGGGAATGAGGTTCGTAACAACAACACAGACTATTAGAGCTTTGTGGACAGCAGAATCTACCTTGATTCCAGCAGTCTCCACCAATTACCAATTTAGCTGAACCAGAGCAAACCAGTGACAACCAGAAAAGCAAAAGTAACCAGTAGTAGCACCACCAGCTACTGTTTGGGCAGCTGGACAGCTAAAACTAAGGAGGTCTTCAGGGTAAACAACACACAGAGCCAGGATGTTCAACCTCTTTGAAACTGCAGGTCAGGTGTCAGTTCTCAATTACATTCACCTCCAAAATCACAAGAGTGCAGCTTCAGTACATGGGGGGAAGTGTTTGAATGTAAACAAGTGCCCAAGGAGGCATCTGAGGTGAAATCATGGCTTCTAATTCTCTCTGCTGTGCTGTAGATACCTTTCTCATATTGCCTACCACTTGGATACTGTATATACCACAAAATTAACAGGATACTACTGAGTAGGTTCAACAGACAAAACAATGGAGCCAGACATTCCAGAATTCCCAAGTATGTGAGGCATCTAAAAACCTTTCATGTTCCAGATTTTTCTGTCAAACCAGTGTTAGGTGGACAACAATGTACAACTCACACATCAACATTAGGGGAAACAGGAATTCAGTATCAAGTATTAAAACAAAACAATATACAAAATACATATTTTTTGAAAAAAAAAAAACCACGAAAAAAGAGCAGGATCTTCACTATTGAAGAGTTATTTGTAGTGTGCTGTGAGATTTCAAAATTTTTTCTTTAGGTTTTGACTATTCACTTGACGGATCCTTTTTACTTTGTTTCTGGAGAAACAAAGGATAGGACCTGATTCTTTCCTGGTTTCATCTTTAACATGGTGCTGTGATCTCTTGCCCTTGAGAGAAAAGACCTTCTATCAAATTTGTCAGCACCAGACTACACTTCAAAATTTATGTTATAAATATTTGCAATACCTATAATATTTACAAATATTTATAAAGTAGTAATTGATTGATTTTGGTATCGTTTGAGGAAAAAAACAAAACTAAAAAAAAAAAAAATCAAAATCAAAAAGAAAAATCCCTTATGACATTTGTATTTACTGAGCTTTTGTACTAATGCCTGCTTACTCAAGATTGTCTTGCCACCACACAATTTTTCAACTGCCATGCATTTTAGCTATATATCCAATGGATCTTAATTCCATAATGAAAACATGTAAAAAAACTCAGGTTCTATCTGTATCTAGCACTATCTCTGCATCTCCCAAATGCTTTTCCTTATATACCGAAATCAACCTGCTTATCCCTTCCTTCTCCACTGTTCTGGCATCTTAAAGACAATTAAAACAAACAGTTGCATACTACTAGGAACATCCAGGGACAGCTACATTCTCCTGTATGTAACACACACCTCTTGTAGCCCTGTAACAGTATTATGTCAGAAATACATCAACCATGATTTGTGCACTTTATGTCATGAAAGATGACAGATCCCTTCCCCATCCCTGTTGGCTCCTGTGCTAACAAAACCCACAAAAATTACGACACAACACGAGTAAACATGAAAGCAGACAAGGAAAAAAACATTGCTCAATTTATTTGGAGGGAATGCCAACAGTTGGACACGGTGATCTTAGGGGTCTTTTCCAACTGCAACAATTCTGTGATGCTCTATAAATGAAAGGACTTCAATACAGTGCTAAATATACAAGGGGACAAGCAGGATGATGATGCTCCAGTCACTTGCTGCAACTTCATGGACTCCCCTTTTTCAACACTGATGCAAGTATACAGCATACACTCTCCTGCTAATGCACTGTTCTAAAAAGAGTGGCTTTGATTATACAAAATTCAGGGCTTATTTACACAAAAGGATACACTGGCTTAGCCAAAGTTGAAATTTTAACTAATTTAGCTTAACATAAACTGGTGTAAAATTCTATTAACGTATCATGTGGTCTAAGCAGTTTAATGGAGTTTAGGACAAGTTAGATTTAAAACTGGAAGAAGTCACTACAACTCCAAAGTAAGATGTTTGACTGAGATGTTTGACATTAATCTCAAGAAGTAACCAGCATATGAACAACCCCTCCATATTACTACTTGATTACAAGACAGTTACAGAAGGCTCCTTGTATGCATTTTCTCAACTATGTAACATTACTGAACAACAACACAAAACAAGATCTGATATATTTTAGAATACACAAGCACCTGGACCCTATTTTGCTTTCTGAGAGTAAAATTCAAAATCAAGTTATTTTCCCGCCTTTAAAGGAAATATCCCAATAACACTTTTACTTCTTGTACATCACTATCCCACTTACATCTATACTTTTCTTTATGAGTACTGACTGATAACAATAGCTGGGACTGAAAAAAAGTCCCTTTTCTTCACAAATGTTACCAAGGTATATATGCATCAAAATATGAACATTTAGTATAAGTTAAAATCTTTGAAATATTTCATATCTAAACCCTGCTCATGTATTCCAAATAGCAGCCACCAAAGCAGGCAGGAGTCAAACTGGAATTTGTTTAGAATACAGATGCACAAACAACCAAAGGGCTGGATCCAGCCTGCAAAGCAGGCTTTTATTAGGCCACCAGCAACCCCCGCTAGCCAACTATTAGGCAAGCCAAGTCCAACCCATCAGTCAGCCAAGCAAACTGCAGATGCTGTTGGGAAATAAAAGAAAGTAAACTTAAGCTTGGTAGATGGAGCTTACTGCTAGGTCAGTGCCAGTATGGCTTAAATTCACCCCTCTCTTTCAGGGCAGTTCAGCTCAGGAAGCAATACAGACACTAAAGAGAAGAAAAGGGCAGATGGGACCTGAATCAACTCAATCAGTGAGATGCCAACTCAGGTACATCCAACTACAGTCATCCAACCTGGAGGAGGTGAAGTGCACAGAAGAAAGCACAAAGTTGGGCTGGATGCAGATTTTATTACCTGAGTCATCACCATCCACTCCAAAATCAGGCTGGTTCCTGCAGAGCCATTCAGGTAATCCTGCAGAACCATTCAGGTAATCCTGCAGAGCCATTCAGGTAATCCTGCAGAGCCATTCAGGTAATCCTGCATCATAACCCAGCACTATGGGAAGGTTTACAAGGCACACAGCCAGATGTGGTGTTGCACTGTAACCAACAGCACCACAAACCACAGACAAAGGAGAGTAAGAGTCAGTGTGACTGGGCTAACACTGAGACAGATTTGACAAGTTCAGTAAGGCTGAAACCCACTTCAGTCAGGCAGCTGTTTCTGCTCCAGATTCCCTCAACTTCCTGATGCTAGCACCACAGTGAATGGATGCTGACACCAGCTGTGCACATTGCAAACACCAGTCAGTCAGGATGTGTTTGTTCCACCTAACTAGGACCATCTTTAGTAAATTGGACACACTGGTTCCAGATTACAGCTCTGGCATCAATACAGCCAGATCCATACCCCTAGTTCCCCTTCTCCCTTAATGCCATACCCTCACCCCCCACTCCCTGCCAAAATTCCTGCAGTTTGCTTGGATACGTGTCAGACAATACAAGCTGAGTGGCCACCCCACCTCTCTTGAAAAAATGGTAATTCTGGTACAGACACTCTAAACTGATTGAAACCACATAAAAATTAAAACAAAGTGGACCAGCACTGACAATGAGCAGGTGAGGATCTCTTCAACATCTTTTCCCATGCTTTTCACAATACCACTATTATTGGTTTTACCCAGTGCCTGGGCTAACTCAATTTCTTATGTGACCAGATAATAAAGATTGGCTGTGTTGCTTTGCTGCTGATTGCAGTTATCATTCTCAGTACTGTTCTGACCCTAAACACAGCTCTCCAACTTAAGAATCTGGCCGACTTGTGCTGCATTTTTTGACACTGTAATACAATCAAATTACATTTTCACTATTTTAAAGCCAAACTGTATCTAGTGTAGAAAAAAACCCCACACACAGGCCTGTTAGGGTCACAGAAATAGACTTCATTTTACCAGTGGCTCTGTATTCATACACTGCAACCTTAGAATTTGCAGATACCCTTCTTGTTCTGAGAGGAAAGGTACAACAAACAATGGCTGATGGCTTAGCACAGCCACCTGCAAGAGAAGTCCCATGAATAAGCATCTCCCTATCTGTATATTCCTAATACTATTAATGGTGTGCAACATTATGTAAAAAGTAGTTATTCTACAGGCTTGCCAGTGCCCAACTTCTAAACATTCACAGTCAGGTTTCAAAAGCAGGACACGCACATAGGTTGTTACAGGAAAATGTAAAATAACATCTAAGGTTTCTGATACATATTCTGATTCCCTTTCTTAAAATGACAGCCTTTGGTTTTTAAATTCCCCAAGCAAAATGTTTGCAGCACAGTAATCACTTCACAGCCTTGTGAGGGAAAGCACAGAAATCCCTGACCCACTATCTCTACACAGATTCAACACCAAATTGGTTCAAATAAGATGTGATAAATCCACAGATGATTAAAGTAATTCACAGGGGGAAAAAAAACAACCCAGACAGCTCTGTTTAGCAAATAAACAACTTTCTATGCCCATTCTAAACTTCCCTACTTGCCTCTCCATTCACACACTCATTGCAGAACAACAATCTGTTACTCTGGCTTTTTGCTCCACAGTGAAGTCACCTTTAATTAATAAAGGACAAGCCAGCCTAAGTTTTAAAAAAACATGTATACTCTACGATGTTTTACGGACGCAGGGCAGCCTTTTAAGCTTTCCAAAGTCTGACATTATTTAATTACCTACAGACTAAATGAAGACCGGGGGTTGAGAGATGCTGTGGGGAGCTGGGGACAAACCGCTACCCCCTGGGCCGCCCCACAGCAGCTTCCCGGGCCCGGGGCAGGTCCGGTTTCCTGGGGCCGCGGCCCACCGAGGCCGTCAGCCCCAGGTCCCCATCTCGCCGGGGCGGCACAGGGAGGATCGCCCGGTGCTCCAGCCCCGCAGCCCACGGGCCATGCCCGGTTACCCCTCCGCAGGTGCCCTCGCCACCGGTATGAGCGGGCAGACACTGGCGAGGCCCGCCCCTCCACGGAGGACACCGCCCCCCGGGCGGGGACGCCGGTTCCCTCGGCGGCCGGCAGTGAGGCGCCCGGAAAAGCCCGACCGAGCGGCGGGGTCGTAGCACGGGGAAGCAGCAGAGGCTGCCCCCGAGCGGGGGTAGGGGGAACGGCGCCAAGGCACCGGGCTGCGGCCTCACCATGGTTTGTTCCTGGGGCTGCGCAGGGGCCCTCCCGCCCTCTGCTCCCGCTCCGGGCCCTTCGTCCGCTCCGTCCGCCATTTTGAGAGCGAGGGACGCGGCCAGCGGTGCCGTCACCGCCCGGAAGGGCCCTGCGCCGTCACCCGCCCCTGCGCTGCGCCGCGCCGCGTGGGGGTCAGGGCCGCCCACATCCCACCCCCGGGGGCGGCCCTGACCCCCCTGCACAGGCGCAGTCTGCTCTGCGCGCATGCTCGGCGGCTCACGGGCTCTTGGGCCGGGGGGATGTCCCAGCGAGCCTGGTCCCGGTGTCGGTCGGGCAGCAGAGGTTGTGGGGGATGAGGCCACCTTGGACATTCTGGCCCGGTCCGGTCCGGCCCGGCCCGCTGAGGAGCGTTGTGAGGGGCTGGGGAGGCCGTGCCCCGACTGGCAGTGCCTCCGGACCTACACGGGAAGCCGAAGCAAAGCGCTTCCCCGGGATCTGTCAGGGCGGGCGGCAAGCGAACCGTGTGCTCGTTCTCCCTGCGGAGTTCGGTGGATGAGGTTCTCTGCAGAGGTTTTCACAGCGCCCGTGGTCACTCGGGGCCCTGCGGTACTTGCAGGATAATAACTTGGGTAATTTTCAAGCACACTGGTTCGTACTGCTTCAGCAGAGCTCCCACTCGGGAGAGGTTTTACATTCAGGTTGTGTTTACATGGATTTACTCCCTTTGGTAACCTATTCCTCATGGCTAGGCAGAAGCAAAATCATTAACTTACTTGCAGTTGTGACAGTAGCAAACTTAATTACAATCATTAAGACCACAGCCGTCAAGATCACGCCTGTACTCTGTCCATGGAGATTAGGAGGAACATGGAATGAGGAATAACTAGTAACATTCTTCTCAGTAACTTTGTTTTCCAGGCCAGCAGCAATGGGCACTGCTTTATTCTACTCTTCTGCCATCCCTTGCAGATTTGTCAGCATTTGCAGTACTTGCTGTCCATGATATAAAACTACTGTATCATGTCTTGGATCGTAAAGTAAGCAGACTGAAAGACAACAGCACAGAGAGTTAGAAATATTTTTTGCATTCATCATTCTCCTCTCTTTTGCATTTACACAAAGAAGTCTTTTTATGGCTGTTTCATTGCTGCTTGCTCATTATGGGACCTTACTTTGTATGTTTGTCTAGCAACAACTTCATAACTTTGCTTGTATCTTCCTGGAAGAATGCTAAGAAAATTGAGAAAGGAAGTAGACCAGATATAAAACATGATAAATGTTTTGAGTAGGGATCTCATGGGGAGCAGCTAACATTTTCTTGTTGAAAATGCTGCCATTTAGGAACAAGGTGTTGATGTGCTGTGCTATTTTTGGGTGCCGCTGAACTATTGGGATGGAATCATTGTGTACCTCAGAGATTCGAGGTATTCAAGATGTTCTACACAACAAAGAGACATTCTGTTCCCCAGGGACAGAGAGGCATTCACAGCTCAAAAAATGCCTCAAACTGGTTGAAGTCCACGTTTCAGAATGAACCATTTTTTCCTGGTTTGGGCCAGGATAAAGGTGATTTTCTGGTTTGTACTTTTGCTTTCAGCTAGGTCTCTTCTAAGTAGCTGCACTTGCTGAAATTAACAGCAAGTTTCTCAGACAGTGTCTGCTTCTAGGACTGATCACACTGGATGGTGTGCAGAGCCAAGGACACTGCTCAGCTCTGAGGAACATTTTACCCTGCAGAAGGAGTAAAGAGGTCCCACCTGAACCCCTCCTTTGGGGAGGAACAGACAAGATAGATGCCAGAACTGACCAAACAGAGTATTCCATCCCATACACCTCATACTCAGTATAAATTTGAGGGATCACGAGGGGCAACATCTTTCCTTTTCTGCTCCTTTCCTGCCCCTTCTTCCTGCCCTTCCTTCACCTGTTCCCTCTTTCCTTCAGCATCCTGGGAGGATTCTGTCCGTTCCTCTGCCTGTGCTCCTGATCCGTGCCAGCCTGAATCTGTGTGTTCCTGCCTCCAGCTCCCGACTGCTCCTGACCCCAGGGTCCAGCCTGGACTTTCCCAGGGCTGCCCTGCAGCCTCCGTGGTGATGTGAGAGTTACTGGGGAGAAGGCAGGAGGAACGTGGGATCAATCTTTTCCTGTATATTTGTATATATTTAGTAATTTTTTCCTATCTATCATTACTGTTTCATTAAAGTTCTGTAGTTTAGTTTCCAACCCATAAGTCTCTCTCCCTTATTC
>JAAWXA010000009.1:3335226-3362242 GCA_038090715.1 Florisuga fusca
CCCACCGAGTCGTGCCTGCCCCCGCTCCACGCTCCGGGGAGAGGCCAGGCCAGGCCAGGCGGTGCAGTGCCCGTTCCTGCCCGGCCATGAAGAGGATCTGGCGGTTCCTGCAGAGCAGGAGGGCGCAGCAGGGAGCCGTGGCCTCCAGGAGCAGCGGTGGCCAGGAGCTCCAGCCAGAGGGCTGCGCCTACAAGGAGGCATCAGGCAGAGAAAAAGCTCTGGGGCAGAGGTATGGCCAAAGAAACCTTCGACTCAGGCAGAGGCTTCCTTCTAGGCTTCTGCTCCAGCTTGCTCATGCCAAAGAAGAGGGCTCGGGGAAGCATCTCTAATGCAGGCTTCTCTTTGACAAGCTGACACCAAGCTGCTCACTCTCAACTTCTGAAATGCTCTCTGAAATGCTGCCACTACCTCCCGTTCTCTGCTCACCTCCTCACTTTTCTCCATTTCTGCTCTTCAACTTTGAACAGGCAGGAAAGATCCCAGCCCAGATCCCCACGGCAGGCTCAGATTCATCATCGGCAAGACCACCTGAGACCGGGAACACAGCAGACACCCGAAAGTGTCAGTGCTCAAGCCTTTCGAAGAAGCTCTCCGAAAGGGCCGGCTGACATTGAGCAGGTGTCTCAGGTGGAGAAAAGCAACAAGAGCTTGTCCCGGGAGCTGCGCAAAAGCCAGGGAAAAGTGAGATCCCTGGAAAAGGCGGTGGAGCGGCTGAGGGAGTGTCTGCGGGCGAAGAGCTTGGCTCTGCAGGTGGCAGAAAGAAAATGCCATCAGGCCCAGAGGCAGGCAGAGGAATGGCATGCTGCTCAGATAGACAGCCATCAGGAGAGCAAAGATGCCCTGGAGAAGGCAGAGGGGCTGCAGGAGCAACTGGCCCAGCTCCAAAGGGAAAACCTGGCACTGCGCCAGCAGCTGAGAGACATGCAGAACAAGACCAGCCCAGCAGGAGGGGTGAGTGATTTTAGTCTGGAGAAGAGGAGGCTCTGGGCAGACCTCATCACTCTCTACAACTCCCTGAAAGGAGGTTGCAGCCAGGTGGGCATCACTCTCTTCTCTTCTCCCAGGCAGCTCTCAGTAAGACAAGAGGCCATTGGTCTTGAGCTCTGCCAGGGGAGGATGAGCTTAGATACTAGGAAGAACTTCTTGACAGAGAGGGTGATCAGGCATTGGAATGGGCTGTCCAGGGAGGTGGAGAATTCCCCATCCCTGGACTTTTTGAAAAAGAGACTGGCCGTGGCACCAGACATGGTTACCAGTGCCATGGTCTGGGAACCAGCGTGGTAGTGGATCAAGGGTTGAACTTGAGGATCTCAGAGGTCCTGCCCAAGCCGGCTGATTCTGGGATTCTCTGATGCCTTTAGATGGGAGTGAAGGGTGGGTGTGCGGGCTCTGCGTGCAGCTGGAGGCAGCCGCAGGCCCAGAAATCTCTGGAGCTCCAAGCTACAAAGCAGGAGCTTGCCAGGGCTGCTGGTGGCTCTTCTGCAATGGCACTTCCCACTCCTCAGCTGGGTCCCAGCACCACAGCGTTGGTGGCTGTTTCATAGCAGCCTTCCTCTAGAAATGGGTGGCAGAGAGAGCAGGGCTTTGGAGAGGGGTGGGCACTGCCTTTTTCTTCTGGAGGCTGGAACTTGCCTCTTCTCCTTTAGGCACAGGCAGCTGCTCAAGCCACAGGAGAAGAGCTCAAGAGCACTGATGCCACTGATGAGGAGAGAAAAGTGCTGGAGCAGAGAATCCAAGCTCTGGAAGGGGAGCTGGAAAAAGCACAGAGAAGAGAGGAGGACCAAACACTGCAGCTGGCACGTGCACATGAAGAAACTTAATTAACTGAAAAGCAGTATCTGGTGGGCCTAGGAATCATCAAATTCCAAGCAGAGATAATTAAAGAGCTGGAATTAGAGCTGGACAGAGCACGCAGCAGGCAGGCAAGTGGAGACTACGAGGCAACACGAATGAGGGCAGGCAGAAACGGGAAGGTGACCCCAAAAGTGGTTTTTTACCCACCAACTGCACTTTGAACCTTTTCATCGTGGCTTTTCGTTTCCTAGGAGAATCTCTTCCTGCATTTGTTTTATAACGTTTCTTGTTGGTTGTTAAGTTTTTCCAGTTGAAGATTAAAAACTTTGTGAATAATGGAGGAAGTGATGCGGGAAGTGGCATTTATTACTGCAAGGTCTCTGTTTCACGTGCCTGGCGGGGCTTGGAAATGCACCCGCAGGCACCCACCCCGCGGAGCTGGGGAAGCCCAAAAGGCATCCCGAGGGGCCCTGGGCTGCTCAGAAAGGGGTTCTTAGGGGCTGTCAGCATCCTGGGACACACACCAACTGCCCTGGAGAGCACTGACATTCACAGAGAGGGCACTTTTGGGGCACCCCAAATGCAGAGCCACGGGCTGGGGGAGTATCAAAAGGCAGAGAGAGGTGTGCAGGGCACCCCCAAAAGGCTGACCAAGGGTTTGGGAGCACCCCAAAAGGTAGGTACACTGCCTTGTCTGGGGAGGCCCTCTGCCTCCCTGACAAACAGAAGGCTGGGCGTGCACCAGAGAGCTTTGGGGTGCACAGAAAGGCACCCTGAGGGGTGCTGGGAGACCCAGTGGGCACAGCCTGGGGCCCAGGCTGCACCAGAAAGCACACCAAGGGGTACGGGTGTCCCTGCCCAGCAGAGGGGATGGAACTAGATGATCTTGAAGCTCCATTCCATTCCATTCCATTCCATTCCATTCCATTCCATTCCATTCTGTGATTCCATTCTGTGATTCCATTCTGTGATTCCATTCTAAGTCGTTCCATGATTCCAGGAATCCAGGGATCCTTACTTCTGTGAGGTCAGCTGACAGCCGGGGCACTGGCACAGCTCTGCACACACCGTACCTGGTGGTGCTGTGCTGGTGGAGTTGGTGCTGCTGGTGCTGGCCTCACTGGTGGTGCCATTCCTGGTGCTGCCGCCGGGCGTTGTGCTGGTGGAGCCCTTTAGCAGTGGTGCTGGTGCTGGTGCTGGTGCTGGTGCCGGTGTTGGCTCAGTCCATCTGCAGCTTCTCGGGCCCGTTGCTCCTGGCCCGCTGGGGGCTCAGCTCCTGGGTTCAGCCCACCGAGTCGTGCCTGCCCCCGCTCCACGCTCCGGGGAGAGGCCAGGCCAGGCCAGGCGGTGCAGTGCCCGTTCCTGCCCGGCCATGAAGAGGATCTGGCGGTTCCTGCAGAGCAGGAGGGCGCAGCAGGGAGCCGTGGCCTCCAGGAGCAGCGGTGGCCAGGAGCTCCAGCCAGAGGGCTGCGCCTACAAGGAGGCATCAGGCAGAGAAAAAGCTCTGGGGCAGAGGTATGGCCAAAGAAACCTTCGACTCAGGCAGAGGCTTCCTTCTAGGCTTCTGCTCCAGCTTGCTCATGCCAAAGAAGAGGGCTCGGGGAAGCATCTCTAATGCAGGCTTCTCTTTAACAAGCTGACACCAAGCTGCTGACTCTCAGCTTCTGGGTCTCTGAAATGCTGCCACTACCTCCCGTTCTCTGCTCACCTCCTCACTTTTCTCCATTTCTGCTCTTCAACTTTGAACAGGCAGGAAAGATCCCAGCCCAGATCCCCACGGCAGGCTCAGATTCATCATCGGCAAGACCACCTGAGACCGGGAACACAGCAGACACCCGAAAGTGTCAGTGCTCAAGCCTCTAGAAGAAGCTCTTCGAAAGGGCCGGCTGACATTGAGCACGTGTCTCAGGCTGGAGAAAAGCAACAAGAGCTTGTCCCGGGAGCTGCGCAAAAGCCAGGGAAAAGTGAGATCCCTGGAAAAGGCGGTGGAGCGGCTGAGGGAGTGTCTGCGGGCGAAGAGCTTGGCTCTGCAGGTGGCAGAAAGAAAATGCCATCAGGCCCAGAGGCAGGCAGAGCAATGGCATGCTGCTCAGCTAGACAGCCATCAGGAGAGCAAAGATGCCCTGGAGAAGGCAGAGGGGCTGCAGGTGCAACTGGCCCAGCTCCAAAGGGAAAACCTGGCACTGCGCCAGCAGCTGAGAGACATGCAGAACAAGACCAGCCCAGCAGGAGGGGTGAGTGATTTTAGTCTGGAGAAGAGGAGGCTCTGGGGAGACCTCATCACTCTCTACAACTCCCTGAAAGGAGGTTGCAGCCAGGTGGGCATCTCACTCTCTTCTCTTCTCCCAGGCAGCTCTCAGTAAGACAAGAGGCCATTGGTCTTGAGCTCTGCCAGGGGAGGATGAGCTTAGATACTAGGAAGAACTTCTTGACAGAGAGGGTGATCAGGCATTGGAATGGGCTGTCCAGGGAGGTGGAGGATTCTCCATCCCTGGACTTTTTGAAAAAGAGACTGGCCGTGGCACCAGACATGGTTACCAGTGCCATGGTCTGGGAACCAGCGTGGTAGTGGATCAAGGGTTGGACTTGAGGATCTCAGAGGTCCTGCCCAAGCCGGCTGATTCTGGGATTCTCTGATGCCTTTAGATGGGAGTGAAGGAAGATCCCTTGGCTTTGCCATGCACTGGGGAAGCTGATCTGGGTACAGGACAGCAGGCTGAGCTGCTTAAGGCAGGTTGCTTTTTCCCCACATAGGGGTGGGTGTGCGGGCTCTGCGTGCAGCTGGAGGCAGCCGCAGGCCCAGAAATCTCTGGAGCTCCAAGGTACAAAGCAGGAGCTTGCCAGGGCTGCTGGTGGCTCTTCTGCAATGGCACTTCCCACTCCTCAGCTGGGTCCCAGCACCACAGCGTTGGTGGCTGTTTCATAGCAGCCTTCCTCTAGAAATGGGTGGCAGAGAGAGCAGGGCTTTGGAGAGGGGTGGGCACTGCCTTTTTCTTCTGGAGGCTGGAACTTGCCTCTTCTCCTTTAGGCACAGGCAGCTGCTCAAGCCACAAGAGAAGAGCTCAAGAGCACTGATGCCACTGATGAGGAGAGAAAACTGCTGGAGCAGAGAATCCAAGCTCTGGAAGGGGAGCTGGAAAAAGCACAGAGAAGAGAGGAGGACCAAACACTGCAGCTGGCACGTGCACATGAAGAAACTAAATTAACTGAAAAGCAGTATCTGGTGGGCCTAGGAATCATCAAATTCCAAGCAGAGAGAATTAAAGAGATGGAATTAGAGCTGGACAGAGCACGCAGCAGGCAGGCAAGTGGAGACTACGAGGCAACACGAATGAGGGCAGGCAGAAACGGGAAGGTGACCCCAAAAGTGGTTTTTTACCCACCAACTGCACTTTGAACCTTTTCATCGTGGCTTTTCGTTTCCTAGGAGAATCTCTTCCTGCATTTGTTTTATAACGTTTCTTGTTGGTTGTTAAGTTTTTCCAGTTGAAGATTAAAAACTTTGTGAAAAATGGAGGAAGTGATGCAGGAAGTGGCATTTATTACTGCAAGGTCTCTGTTTCACGTGCCCGGCGGGGCTTGGAAATACACCCGCAGGCACCCACCCCGCGGAGCTGGGGAAGCCCAAAAGGCATCCCGAGGGGCCCTGGGCTGCTCAGAAAGGGGTTCTTAGGGGCTGTCAGCATCCTGGGCCACACACCAGCTGCCCTGGAGAGCACTGACATTCACAGAGAGGGCACGTTTGGGGCACCCCAAATGCAGATCCACGGGCTGGGGGAGTATCAAAAGGCAGAGAGAGGTGTGCAGGGCACCCCCAAAAGGCTGACTGCTTTTGGGGAGCACCCCAAAAGGTAGGTACACTGCCTTGTCTGGGGAGAACCTCTGCCTCCCTGACAAACAGAAGGCTGGGCGTGCACCAGAGAGCTTTGGGGTGCACAGAAAGGCACCCTGAGGGGTGCTGGGAGACCCAGTGGGCACAGCCTGGGGCCCAGGCTGCACCAGAAAGCACACCAAGGGGTACGGGTGTCCCTGCCCAGCAGAGGGGATGGAACTAGATGATCTTGAAGCTCCATTCCATTCCATTCCATTCCATTCCATTCCATTCTGTGATTCCATTCTAAGTCGTTCCATGATTCCAGGAATCCAGGGATCCTTACTTCTGTGAGGTCAGCTGACAGCCGGGGCACTGGCACAGCTCTGCACACACCGTACCTGGTGGTGCTGTGCTGGTGGAGTTGGTGCTGCCCATCTCCAGCTTCTCCGTTCCACTGCTCTTTGCTCACTGGGGGCTCAGCTCCTGGGTTCCGCCCACCGAGTCCTGCCTGACCCCGCCCCTTCCTATTACCTTCGTCCTTCCCCTCCCCTTCTCCTTCCCTTTCTTCTTCCCCTTCTTCCCATTCCACTTCTGCTCCTCCTTCCCCTTCCTCTTTTCCTTCTCCTTCTCCTTCTCCTTTTCCTTCTCCTTCTCTTTCTTGTTTCCTTTTCCTTTTCCTTTTCCCTTTCTTTTTTTAATCTGCCTAATTTGCAGGCAGATGAACAAACCAGCAGCAGATCAATGAATGTGAAAATTCATCCTGCAGGTAAGAGAACTCTTTCACTACTTAAGTTTGATCAGATGCTGAAAATCACAGCCACTTGCAGGGGGTCATTTGCAGACTTTGTTGCAGACACTCCTGCAAATCTTCTCAGTCCCTTCCCACTGGCCGAGGCTCCTCAGTACTCTCAGGAGAGCAACTGCAGCATAGAACAAGGTGGCAGCTAGTCTACCCCAAGTATCCGTGGCCTTCCCAGAGCTGACAGAGGCAGGCAGAGGAATGGCATGCTGCTCAGATAGACAGCCATCAGGAGAGCAAAGATGCCCTGGAGAAGGCAGAGGGGCTGCAGGAGCAACTGGCCCAGCTCCAAAGGGAAAACCTGGCCTAGCAGCTGAGAGACATGCAGAACAAGACCAGCCCAGCAGGAGGGGTGAGTGATTTTAGTCTGGAGAAGAGGAGGCTCTGGGGAGACCTCATCACTCTCTACAACTCCCTGAAAGGAGGTTGCAGCCAGGTGGGCATCGGTCTCTTCTCTTCTCTTCTCCCAGGCAGCTCTCAGTAAGACAAGAGGCCATTGGTCTTGAGCTCTGCCAGGGGAGGATGAGCTTAGATACTAGGAAGAACTTCTTGACAGAGAGCGTGATCAGGCATTGGAATGGGCTGTCCAGGGAGGTGGAGGATTCTCCATCCCTGGACTTTTTGAAAAAGAGACTGGCCGTGGCACCAGACATGGTTACCAGTGCCATGGTCTGGGAACCAGCGTGGTAGTGGATCAAGGGTGTGACTTGAGGATCTCAAAGGTCCTGCCCAAGCTGGCTGATTCTGGGATTCTCTGATGCCTTTAGATGGGAGTGAAGGAAGATCCCTTGGCTTTGCCATGCACTGGGGAGGCTGATCTGGGTACAGGACAGCAGGCTGAGCTGCTTAAGGCAGGTTGCTTTTTCCCCACATAGGGGTGGGTGTGCGGGCTCTGCGTGCAGCTGGAGGCAGCCGCAGGCCCAGAAATCTCTGGAGCTCCAAGCTACAAAGCAGGAGCTTGCCAGGGCTGCTGGTGGCTCTTCTGCAATGGCACTTCCCACTCCTCAGCTGGGTCCCAGCACCACAGCGTTGGTGGCTGTTTCATAGCAGCCTTCCTCTAGAAATGGGTGGCAGAGAGAGCAGGGCTTTGGAGAGGGGTGGGCACTGCCTTTTTCTTCTGGAGGCTGGAACTTGCCTCTTCTCCTTTAGGCACAGGCAGCTGCTCAAGCCACAAGAGAAGAGCTCAAGAGCACTGATGCCACTGATGAGGAGAGAAAAGTGCTGGAGCAGAGAATCCAAGCTCTGGAAGGGGAGCTGGAAAAAGCACAGAGAAGAGAGGAGGACCAAACACTGCAGCTGGCACGTGCACATGAAGAAACTAAATTAACTGAAAAGCAGTATCTGGTGGGCCTAGGAATCATCAAATGCCAAGCAGTTCAAATTAAAGTGCTGGAATTAGAGCTGGACAGAGCACGCAGCAGGCAGTCAAGTGGAGACTACGAGGCAACACGAATGAGGGCAGGCAGAAACGGGAAGGCGACCCCAAAAGTGGTCTCTTTACCCACCAACTGCACTTTGAACCATTTCATCGTGGCTTTTTGTTTCCTAGGAGAATCTCTTCCAGCGTTTGTTTTATAACGTTTCTTGTTGGTTGTTAAGTTTTTCCAGTTGAAGATTAAAAACTTTGTGAATAATGGAGGAAGTGATGCAGGAAGTGGCATTTATTACTGCAAGGTCTCTGTTTCACGTGCCCGGCGGGGCTTGGAAATGCACCCGCAGGCACCCACCCCGCGGAGCTGGGGAAGCCCAAAAGGCATCCCGAGGGGCCCTGGGCTGCTCAGAAAGGGGTTCTTAGGGGCTGTCAGCATCCTGGGACACACACCAACTGCCCTGGAGAGCACTGACATTCACAGAGAGGGCACTTTTGGGGCACCCCAAATGCAGAGCCACGGGCTGCGGGAGTATCAAAAGGCAGAGAGAGGTGTGCAGGGCACCCCCAAAAGGCTGACCAAGGGTTTGGGAGCACCCCAAAAGGTAGGTACACTGCCTTGTCTGGGGAGGCCCTCTGCCTCCCTGACAAACAGAAGGCTGGGCGTGCACCAGAGAGCTTTGGGGTGCACAGAAAGGCACCCTGAGGGGTGCTGGGAGACCCAGTGGGCACAGCCTGGGGCCCAGGCTGCACCAGAAAGCACACCAAGGGGTACGGGTGTCCCTGCCCAGCAGAGGGGATGGAACTAGATGATCTTGAAGGTCCATTCCATTCCATTCCATTCCATTCCATTCCATTCCATTCCATTCCATTCCATTCCATTCCATTCCATTCCATTCCATTCCATTCTGTGATTCCATTCTAAGTCGTTCCATGATTCCAGGAATCCAGGGATCCTTACTTCTGTGAGGTCAGCTGACAGCCGGGGCACTGGCACAGCTCTGCACACACCGTACCTGGTGGTGCTGTGCTGGTGGAGTTGGTGCTGCTGGTGCTGGCCTCACTGGTGGTGCCATTCCTGGTGCTGCCGCCGGGCGTTGTGCTGGTGGAGTCCTTTAGCAGTGGTGCTGGTGCTGGTGCTGGTGCTGGTGGGTGGTGCCGCTGGTGCCGGTGTTGGCTCAGCCCATCTGCAGCTTCTCGGGCCCGTTGCTCCTGGCCCGCTGGGGGCTCAGCTTCTGGGTTCAGCCCACCGAGTCGTGCCTGCCCCCGCTCCACGCTCCGGGGAGAGGCCAGGCCAGGCCAGGCGGTGCAGTGCCCGTTCCTGCCCGGCCATGAAGAGGATCTGGCGGTTCCTGCAGAGCAGGAGGGCGCAGCAGGGAGCCGTGGCCTCCAGGAGCAGCGGTGGCCAGGAGCTCCAGCCAGAGGGCTGCGCCTACAAGGAGGCATCAGGCAGAGAAAAAGCTCTGGGGCAGAGGTATGGCCAAAGAAACCTTCGAGTCAGGCAGAGGCTTCCTTCTAGGCTTCTGCTCCAGCTTGCTCATGCCAAAGAAGAGGGCTCGGGAAGCATCTCTAATGCAGGCTTCTCTTTGACAAGCTGACACCAAGCTGCTGACTCTCAGCTTCTGGGTCTCTGAAATGCTGCCACTACCTCCCGTTCTCTGCTCACCTCCTCACTTTTCTCCATTTCTGCTCTTCAACTTTGAACAGGCAGGAAAGATCCCAGCCCAGATCCCCACGGCAGGCTCAGATTCATCATCGGCAAGACCACCTGAGACCGGGAACACAGCAGACACCAGAAAGTGTCAGTGCTCAAGCCTTTCGAAGAAGCTCTCCGAAAGGGCCGGCTGACATTGAGCACGTGTCTCAGGTGGAGAAAAGCAACAAGAGCTTGTCCCGGGAGCTGCGCAAAAGCCAGGGAAAAGTGAGATCCCTGGAAAAGGCGGTGGAGCGGCTGAGGGAGTGTCTGCGGGCGAAGAGCTTGGCTCTGCAGGTGGCAGAAAGAAAATGCCATCAGGCCCAGAGGCAGGCAGAGGAATGGCATGCTGCTCAGCTAGACAGCCATCAGGAGAGCAAAGATGCCCTGGAGAAGGCAGAGGGGCTGCAGGAGCAACTGGCCCAGCTCCAAAGGGAAAACCTGGCACTGCGCCAGCAGCTGAGAGACATGCAGAACAAGACCAGCCCAGCAGGAGGGGTGAGTGATTTTAGTCTGGAGAAGAGGAGGCTCTGGGGAGACCTCATCACTCTCTACAACTCCCTGAAAGGAGGTTGCAGCCAGGTGGGCATCGGTCTCTTCTCTTCTCCCAGGCAGCTCTCAGTAAGACAAGAGGACATTGGTCTTGAGCTCTGCCAGGGGAGGATGAGCTTAGATACTAGGAAGAACTTCTTGACAGAGAGGGTGATCAGGCATTGGAATGGGCTGTCCAGGGAGGTGGAGGATTCTCCATCCCTGGACTTTTTGAAAAAGAGACTGGCCGTGGCACCAGACATGGTTACCAGTGCCATGCTGGGAACCAGCGTGGTAGTGGATCAAGGGTTGGACTTGAGGATCTCAGAGGTCCTGCCCAAGCCGGCTGATTCTGGGATTCTCTGATGCCTTTAGATGGGAGTGAAGGAAGATCCCTTGGCTTTGCCATGCACTGGGGAAGCTGATCTGGGTACAGGACAGCAGGCTGAGCTGCTTAAGGCAGGTTGCTTTGTCCCCACATAGGGGTGGGTGTGCGGGCTCTGCGTGCAGCTGGAGGCAGCCGCAGGCCCAGAAATCTCTGGAGCTCCAAGGTACAAAGCAGGAGCTTGCCAGGGCTGCTGGTGGCTCTTCTGCAATGGCACTTCCCACTCCTCAGCTGGGTCCCAGCACCACAGCGTTGGTGGCTGTTTCATAGCAGCCTTCCTCTAGAAATGGGTGGCAGAGAGAGCAGGGCTTTGGAGAGGGGTGGGCACTGCCTTTTTCTTCTGGAGGCTGGAACTTGCCTCTTCTCCTTTAGGCACAGGCAGCTGCTCAAGCCACAAGAGAAGAGCTCAAGAGCACTGATGCCACTGATGAGGAGAGAAAAGTGCTGGAGCAGAGAATCCAAGCTCTGGAAGGGGAGCTGGAAAAAGCACAGAGAAGAGAGGAGGACCAAACACTGCAGCTGGCACGTGCACATGAAGAAACTAAATTGATTGAAAACCAGTATTTGGAGGGACTAGAGATCAGAAAATGCCAAGCAGTTCAAATTAAAGTGCTGGAATTAGAGCTGGACAGAGCACGCAGCAGGCAGGCAAGTGGAGACTACGAGGCAACACGAATGAGGGCAGGCAGAAACGGGAAGGCGACCCCAAACGTGGTTTTTTACCCACCAACTGCACTTTGAACCTTTTCATCGTGGCTTTTCGTTTCCTAGGAGAATCTCTTCCTGCATTTGTTTTATAACGTTTCTTGTTGGTTGTTAAGTTTTTCCAGTTGAAGATTAAAAACTTTGTGAATAATGGAGGAAGTGATGCGGGAAGTGGCATTTATTACTGCAAGGTCTCTGTTTCACGTGCCCGGCGGGGCTTGGAAATACACCCGCAGGCACCCACCCCGCGGAGCTGGGGAAGCCCAAAAGGCATCCCGAGGGGCCCTGGGCTGCTCAGAAAGGGGTTCTTAGGGGCTGTCAGCATCCTGGGACACACACCAACTGCCCTGGAGAGCACTGACATTCACAGAGAGGGCACTTTTGGGGCACCCCAAATGCAGAGCCACGGGCTGGGGGAGTATCAAAAGGCAGAGAGAGGTGTGCAGGGCACCCCCAAAAGGCTGACCAAGGGTTTGGGAGCACCCCAAAAGGTAGGTACACTGCCTTGTCTGGGGAGGCCCTCTGCCTCCCTGACAAACAGAAGGCTGGGCGTGCACCAGAGAGCTTTGGGGTGCACAGAAAGGCACCCTGAGGGGTGCTGGGAGACCCAGTGGGCACAGCCTGGGGCCCAGGCTGCACCAGAAAGCACACCAAGGGGTACGGGTGTCCCTGCCCAGCAGAGGGGATGGAACTAGATGATCTTGAAGCTCCATTCCATTCCATTCCATTCCATTCCATTCCATTCCATTCCATTCCATTCCATTCTGTGATTCCATTCTAAGTCGTTCCATGATTCCAGGAATCCAGGGATCCTTACTTCTGTGAGGTCAGCTGACAGCCGGGGCACTGGCACAGCTCTGCACACACCGTACCTGGTGGTGCTGTGCTGGTGGAGTTGGTGCTGCTGGTGCTGGCCTCACTGGTGGTGCCATTCCTGGTGCTGCCGCCGGGCGTTGTGCTGGTGGAGCCCTTTAGCACCAGCAGGTGCTGGTGCTGGTGCTGGTGCCGGTGTTGGCTCAGCCCATCTGCAGCTTCTCGGGCCCGTTGCTCCTGGCCCGCTGGGGGCTCAGCTCCTGGGTTCAGCCCACCGAGTCGTGCCTGCCCCCGCTCCACGCTCCGGGGAGAGGCCAGGCCAGGCCAGGCGGTGCAGTGCCCGTTCCTGCCCGGCCATGAAGAGGATCTGGCGGATCCTGCAGAGCAGGAGGGCGCAGCAGGGAGCCGTGGCCTCCAGGAGCAGCGGTGGCCAGGAGCTCCAGCCAGAGGGCTGCGCCTACATGGAGGCATCAGGCAGAGAAAAAGCTCTGGGGCAGAGGTATGGCCAAAGAAACCTTCGACTCAGGCAGAGGCTTCCTTCTAGGCTTCTGCTCCAGCTTGCTCATGCCAAAGAAGAGGGCTCGGGGAAGCATCTCTAATGCAGGCTTCTCTTTGACAAGCTGACACCAAGCTGCTCACTCTCAACTTCTGAAATGCTCTCTGAAATGCTGCCACTACCTCCCGTTCTCTGCTCACCTCCTCACTTTTCTCCATTTCTGCTCTTCAACTTTGAACAGGCAGGAAAGATCCCAGCCCAGATCCCCACGGCAGGCTCAGATTCATCATCGGCAAGACCACCTGAGACCGGGAACACAGCAGACACCCGAAAGTGTCAGTGCTCAAGCCTTTCGAAGAAGCTCTCCGAAAGGGCCGGCTGACATTGAGCACGTGTCTCAGGTGGAGAAAAGCAACAAGAGCTTGTCCCGGGAGCTGCGCAAAAGCCAGGGAAAAGTGAGATCCCTGGAAAAGGCGGTGGAGCGGCTGAGGGAGTGTCTGCGGGCGAAGAGCTTGGCTCTGCAGGTGGCAGAAAGAAAATGCCATCAGGCCCAGAGGCAGGCAGAGCAATGGCATGCTGCTCAGCTAGACAGCCATCAGGAGAGCAAAGATGCCCTGGAGAAGGCAGAGGGGCTGCAGGAGCAACTGGCCCAGCTCCAAAGGGAAAACCTGGCACTGCGCCAGCAGCTGGGAGACATGCAGAACAAGACCAGCCCAGCAGGAAGGGTGAGTGATTTTAGTCTGGAGAAGAGGAGGCTCTGGGGAGACCTCATCACTCTCTACAACTCCCTGAAAGGAGGTTGCAGCCAGGTGGGCATCGGTCTCTTCTCTTCTCCCAGGCAGCTCTCAGTAAGACAAGAGGCCATTGGTCTTGAGCTCTGCCAGGGGAGGATGAGCTTAGATACTAGGAAGAACTTCTTGACAGAGAGGGTGATCAGGCATTGGAATGGGCTGTCCAGGGAGGTGGAGGATTCTCCATCCCTGGACTTTTTGAAAAAGAGACTGGCCGTGGCACCAGACATGGTTACCAGTGCCACGGTCTGGGAACCAGCGTGGTAGTGGATCAAGGGTTGGACTTGAGGATCTCAGAGGTCCTGCCCAAGCCGGCTGATTCTGGGATTCTCTGATGCCTTTAGATGGGAGTGAAGGAAGATCCCTTGGCTTTGCCATGCACTGGGGAAGCTGATCTGGGTACAGGACAGCAGGCTGAGCTGCTTAAGGCAGGTTGCTTTTTCCCCACAGAGGGGTGGGTGTGCGGGCTCTGCGTGCAGCTGGAGGCAGCCGCAGGCCCAGAAATCTCTGGAGCTCCAAGCTACAAAGCAGGAGCTTGCCAGGGCTGCTGGTGGCTCTTCTGCAATGGCACTTCCCACTCCTCAGCTGGGTCCCAGCACCACAGCGTTGGTGGCTGTTTCATAGCAGCCTTCCTCTAGAAATGGGTGGCAGAGAGAGCAGGGCTTTGGAGAGGGGTGGGCACTGCCTTTTTCTTCTGGAGGCTGGAACTTGCCTCTTCTCCTTTAGGCACAGGCAGCTGCTCAAGCCACAAGAGAAGAGCTCAAGAGCACTGATGCCACTGATGAGGAGAGAAAAGTGCTGGAGCAGAGAATCCAAGCTCTGGAAGGGGAGCTGGAAAAAGCACAGAGAAGAGAGGAGGAGAGAACACTGCAGCTGGCACGTGCACATGAAGAAACTAAATTGATTGAAAACCAGTATTTGGAGGGACTAGAGATCAGAAAATGCCAAGCAGTTCAAATTAAAGTGCTGGAATTAGAGCTGGACAGAGCACGCAGCAGGCAGGCAAGTGGAGACTACGAGGCAACACGAATGAGGGCAGGCAGAAACGGGAAGGCGACCCCAAACGTGGTTTTTTACCCACCAACTGCACTTTGAACCTTTTCATCGTGGCTTTTCGTTTCCTAGGAGAATCTCTTCCTGCATTTGTTTTATAACGTTTCTTGTTGGTTGTTAAGTTTTTCCAGTTGAAGATTAAAAACTTTGTGAATAATGGAGGAAGTGATGCGGGAAGTGGCATTTATTACTGCAAGGTCTCTGTTTCACGTGCCCGGCGGGGCTTGGAAATGCACCCGCAGGCACCCACCCCGCGGAGCTGGGGAAGCCCAAAAGGCATCCCGAGGGGCCCTGGGCTGCTCAGAAAGGGGTTCTTAGGGGCTGTCAGCATCCTGGGACACACACCAGCTGCCCTGGAGAGCACTGACATTCACAGAGAGGGCACTTTTGGGGCACCCCAAATGCAGAGCCACGGGCTGGGGGAGTATCAAAAGGCAGAGAGAAGTGTGCAGGGCATCCCCAAAAGGCTGACCAAGGGTTTGGGAGCACCCAAAAGGTAGGTACACTGCCTTGTCTGGGGAGGCCCTCTGCCTCCCTGACAAACAGAAGGCTGGGCGTGCACCAGAGAGCTTTGGGGTGTACAGAAAGGCAGCCTGAGGGGTGCTGGGAGACCCAGTGGGCACAGCCTTGGGCCCAGGCTGCACCAGAAAGCACACCAAGGGGTACGGGTGTCCCTGCCCAGCAGAGGGGATGGAACTAGATGATCTTGAAGCTCCATTCCATTCCATTCTATTCCATTCCATTCTGTGATTCCATTCTAAGTCGTTCCATGATTCCAGGAATCCAGGGATCCTTACTTCTGTGAGGTCAGCTGACAGCCGGGGCACTGGCACAGCTCTGCACACACCGTACCTGGTGGTGCTGTGCTGGTGGAGTTGGTGCTGCTGGTGCTGGCCTCACTGGTGGTGCCATTCCTGGTGCTGCCGCCGGGCGTTGTGCTGGTGGAGTCCTTTAGCAGTGGTGCTGGTGCTGGTGCTGGTGCTGGTGGGTGGTGCCGCTGGTGCCGGTGTTGGCTCAGCCCATCTGCAGCTTCTCGGGCCCGTTGCTCCTGGCCCGCTGGGGGCTCAGCTCCTGGGTTCAGCCCACCGAGTCGTGCCTGCCCCCGCTCCACGCTCCGGGGAGAGGCCAGGCCAGGCCAGGCGGTGCAGTGCCCGTTCCTGCCCGGCCATGAAGAGGATCTGGCGGTTCCTGCAGAGCAGGAGGGCGCAGCAGGGAGCCGTGGCCTCCAGGAGCAGCGGTGGCCAGGAGCTCCAGCCAGAGGGCTGCGCCTACAAGGAGGCATCAGGCAGAGAAAAAGCTCTGGGGCAGAGGTATGGCCAAAGAAACCTTCGACTCAGGCAGAGGCTTCCTTCTAGGCTTCTGCTCCAGCTTGCTCATGCCAAAGAAGAGGGCTCGGGGAAGCATCTCTAATGCAGGCTTCTCTTTGACAAGCTGACACCAAGCTGCTCACTCTCAACTTCTGGGTCTCTGAAATGCTGCCACTACCTCCCGTTCTCTGCTCACCTCCTCACTTTTCTCCATTTCTGCTCTTCAACTTTGAACAGGCAGGAAAGATCCCAGGCCAGATCCCCACGGCAGGCTCAGATTCATCATCGGCAAGACCACCTGAGACCGGGAACACAGCAGACACCAGAAAGTGTCAGTGCTCAAGCCTTTCGAAGAAGCTCTCCGAAAGGGCCGGCTGACATTGAGCACGTGTCTCAGGTGGAGAAAAGCAACAAGAGCTTGTCCCGGGAGCTGCGCAAAAGCCAGGGAAAAGTGAGATCCCTGGAAAAGGCAGTGGAGCGGCTGAGGGAGTGTCTGCGGGCGAAGAGCTTGGCTCTGCAGGTGGCAGAAAGAAAATGCCATCAGGCCCAGAGGCAGGCAGAGGAATGGCATGCTGCTCAGCTAGACAACCATCAGGAGAGCAAAGATGCCCTGGAGAAGGCAGAGGGGCTGCAGGAGCAACTGGCCCAGCTCCAAAGGGAAAACCTGGCACTGCGCCAGCAGCTGAGAGACATGCAGAACAAGACCAGCCCAGCAGGAGGGGTGAGTGATTTTAGTCTGGAGAAGAGGAGGCTATGGGGAGACCTCATCACTCTCTACAACTCCCTGAAAGGAGGTTGCAGCCAGGTGGGCATCGGTCTCTTCTCCCAGGCAGCTCTCAGTAAGACAAGAGGCCATTGGTCTTGAGCTCTGCCAGGGCAGGATGAGCTTAGATACTAGGAAGAACTTCTTGACAGAGAGGGTGATCAGGCATTGGAATGGGCTGTCCAGGGAGGTGGAGGATTCTCCATCCCTGGACTTTTTGAAAAAGAGACTGGCCGTGGCACCAGACATGGTTACCAGTGCCATGGTCTGGGAACCAGCGTGGTAGTGGATCAAGGGTTGGACTTGAGGATCTCAGAGGTCCTGCCCAAGCCGGCTGATTCTGGGACTCTCTGATGCCTTTAGACGGGAGTGAAAGAAGATCCCTTGGCTTTGCCATGCACTGGGGAAGCTGATCTGGGTACAGGACAGCAGGCTGAGCTGCTTAAGGCAGGTTGCTTTTTCCCCACATAGGGGTGGGTGTGCGGGCTCTGCGTGCAGCTGGAGGCAGCCGCAGGCCCAGAAATCTCTGGAGCTCCAAGCTACAAAGCAGGAGCTTGCCAGGGCTGCTGGTGGCTCTTCTGCAATGGCACTTCCCACTCCTCAGCTGGGTCCCAGCACCACAGCGTTGGTGGCTGTTTCATAGCAGCCTTCCTCTAGAAATGGGTGGCAGAGAGAGCAGGGCTTTGGAGAGGGGTGGGCACTGCCTTTTTCTTCTGGAGGCTGGAACTTGCCTCTTCTCCTTTAGGCACAGGCAGCTGCTCAAGCCACAAGAGAAGAGCTCAAGAGCACTGATGCCACTGATGAGGAGAGAAAAGTGCTGGAGCAGAGAATCCAAGCTCTGGAAGGGGAGCTGGAAAAAGCACAGAGAAGAGAGGAGGACCAAACACTGCAGCTGGCACGTGCACATGATGAAACTAAATTGATTGAAAACCAGTATTTGGAGGGACTAGAGATCAGAAAATGCCAAGCAGTTCAAATTAAAGTGCTGGAATTAGAGCTGGACAGAGCACGCAGCAGGCAGTCAGGTGGAGACTACGAGGCAACACGAATGAGGGCAGGCAGAAACGGGAAGGTGACCCCAAACGTGGGTTTTTACCCACCAACTGCACTTTGAACCATTTCATCGTGGCTTTTTGTTTCCTAGGAGAATTTCTTCCAGCGTTTGTTTTATAACGTTTCTTGTTGGTTGTTAAGTTTTTCCAGTTGAAGATTAAAAACTTTGTGAATAATGGAGGAAGCGATGCAGGAAGTGGCATTTATTACTGCAAGGTCTCTGTTTCACGTGCCCGGCGGGGCTTGGAAATGCACCCGCAGGCACCCACCCCGCGGAGCTGGGGAAGCCCAAAAGGCATCCCGAGGGGCCCTGGGCTGCTCAGAAAGGGGTTCTTAGGGGCTGTCAGCATCCTGGGACACACACCAACTGCCCTGGAGAGCACTGACATTCACAGAGAGGGCACTTTTGGGGCACCCCAAATGCAGAGCCACGGGCTGGGGGAGTATCAAAAGGCAGAGAGAGGTGTGCAGGGCATCCCCAAAAGGCTGACCAAGGGTTTGGGAGCACCCCAAAAGGTAGGTACACTGCCTTGTCTGGGGAGACCCTCTGCCTCCCTGACAAACAGAAGGCTGGGCGTGCACCAGAGAGCTTTGGGGTGCACAGAAAGGCACCCTGAGGGGTGCTGGGAGACCCAGTGGGCACAGCCTGGGGCCCAGGCTGCACCAGAAAGCACACCAAGGGGTACGGGTGTCCCTGCCCAGCAGAGGGGATGGAACTAGATGATCTTGAAGCTCCATTCCATTCCATTCTATTCCATTCCATTCCATTCCATTCCATTCCATTCCATTCCATTCCATTCTGTGATTCCATTCTAAGTCGTTCCATGATTCCAGGAATCCAGGGATCCTTACTTCTGTGAGGTCAGCTGACAGCCGGGGCACTGGCACAGCTCTGCACACACCGTACCTGGTGGTGCTGTGCTGGTGGAGTTGGTGCTGCTGGTGCTGGCCTCACTGGTGGTGCCATTCCTGGTGCTGCCGCCGGGCGTTCTGCTGGTGGAGCCCTTTAGCAGTGGTGCTGGTGCTGGTGCTGGTGCTGGTGGGTGGTGCCGCTGGTGCTGGTGTTGGCTCAGCCCATCTGCAGCTTCTCGGGCCCGTTGCTCCTGGCCCTCTGGGGGCTCAGCCCACCGAGTCGTGCCTGCCCCCGCTCCACGCTCCGGGGAGAGGCCAGGCCAGGCCAGGCGGTGCAGTGCCCGTTCCTGCCCGGCCATGAAGAGGATCTGGCGGTTCCTGCAGAGCAGGAGGGCGCAGCAGGGAGCCGTGGCCTCCAGGAGCAGCGGTGGCCAGGAGCTCCAGCCAGAGGGCTGCGCCTACAAGGAGGCATCAGGCAGAGAAAAAGCTCTGGGGCAGAGGTATGGCCAAAGAAACCTTCGACTCAGGCAGAGGCTTCCTTCTAGGCTTCTGCTCCAGCTTGCTCATGCCAAAGAAGAGGGCTCGGGGAAGCATCTCTAATGCAGGCTTCTCTTTGACAAGCTGACACCAAGCTGCTGACTCTCAGCTTCTGGGTCTCTGAAATGCTGCCACTACCTCCCGTTCTCTGCTCACCTCCTCACTTTTCTCCATTTCTGCTCTTCAACTTTGAACAGGCAGGAAAGATCCCAGCCCAGATCCCCACGGCAGGCTCAGATTCATCATCGGCAAGACCACCTGAGACCGGGAACACAGCAGACACCAGAAAGTGTCAGTGCTCAAGCCTTTCGAAGAAGCTCTCCGAAAGGGCCGGCTGACATTGAGCACGTGTCTCAGGTGGAGAAAAGCAACAAGAGCTTGTCCCGGGAGCTGCGCAAAAGCCAGGGAAAAGTGAGATCCCTGGAAAAGGCGGTGGAGCGGCTGAGGGAGTGTCTGCGGGCGAAGAGCTTGGCTCTGCAGGTGGCAGAAAGAAAATGCCATCAGGCCCAGAGGCAGGCAGAGGAATGGCATGCTGCTCAGCTAGACAGCCATCAGGAGAGCAAAGATGCCCTGGAGAAGGCAGAGGGGCTGCAGGAGCAACTGGCCCAGCTCCAAAGGGAAAACCTGGCACTGTGCCAGCAGCTGGGAGACATGCAGAACAAGACCAGCCCAGCAGGAGGGGTGAGTGATTTTAGTCTGGAGAAGAGGAGGCTCTGGGGAGACCTCATCACTCTCTACAACTCCCTGAAAGGAGGTTGCAGCCAGGTGGGCATCGGTCTCTTCTCTTCTCCCAGGCAGCTCTCAGTAAGACAAGAGGCCATTGGTCTTGAGCTCTGCCAGGGGAGGATGAGCTTAGATACTAGGAAGAACTTCTTGACAGAGAGGGTGATCAGGCATTGGAATGGGCTGTCCAGGGAGGTGGAGGATTCTCCATCCCTGGACTTTTTGAAAAAGAGACTGGCCGTGGCACCAGACATGGTTACCAGTGCCATGGTCTGGGAACCAGCGTGGTAGTGGATCAAGGGTTGGACTTGAGGATCTCAGAGGTCCTGCCCAAGCCGGCTGATTCTGGGATTCTCTGATGCCTTTAGATGGGAGTGAAGGAAGATCCCTTGGCTTTGCCATGCACTGGGGAAGCTGATCTGGGTACAGGACAGCAGGCTGAGCTGCTTAAGGCAGGTTGCTTTTTCCCCACATAGGGGTGGGTGTGCGGGCTCTGCGTGCAGCTGGAGGCAGCCGCAGGCCCAGAAATCTCTGGAGCTCCAAGCTACAAAGCAGGAGCTTGCCAGGGCTGCTGGTGGCTCTTCTGCAATGGCACTTCCCACTCCTCAGCTGGGTCCCAGCACCACAGCGTTGGTGGCTGTTTCATAGCAGCCTTCCTCTAGAAATGGGTGGCAGAGAGAGCAGGGCTTTGGAGAGGGGTGGGCACTGCCTTTTTCTTCTGGAGGCTGGAACTTGCCTCTTCTCCTTTAGGCACAGGCAGCTGCTCAAGCCACAAGAGAAGAGCTCAACAGCGCTGATGCCACTGATGAGGAGAGAAAACTGCTGGAGCAGAGAATCCAAGCTCTGGAAGGGGAGCTGGAAAAAGCACAGAGAAGAGAGGAGGAGAGAACACTGCAGCTGGCACGTGCACATGAAGAAACTAAATTGATTGAAAACCAGTATTTGGAGGGACTAGAGATCAGAAAATGCCAAGCAGTTCAAATTAAAGTGCTGGAATTAGAGCTGGACAGAGCACGCAGCAGGCAGGCAAGTGGAGACTACGAGGCAACACGAATGAGGGCAGGCAGAAACGGGAAGGTGACCCCAAACGTGGTTTTTTACCCACCAACTGCACTTTGAACCTTTTCATCGTGGCTTTTCGTTTCCTAGGAGAATCTCTTCCTGCATTTGTTTTATAACGTTTCTTGTTGGTTGTTAAGTTTTTCCAGTTGAAGATTAAAAACTTTGTGAATAATGGAGGAAGTGATGCGGGAAGTGGCATTTATTACTGCAAGGTCTCTGTTTCACGTGCCCGGCGGGGCTTGGAAATGCACCCGCAGGCACCCACCAAACAGAGCTGGGAAAGCCCAAAAGGCATCCCGAGGGGCCCTGGGCTGCTCAGAAAGGGGTTCTTAGGGGCTGTCAGCATCCTGGGCCACACACCAACTGCCCTGGAGAGCACTGACATTCACAGAGAGGGCACCTTTGGGGCACCCCAAATGCAGAGCCACGGGCTGGGGGAGTATCAAAAGGCAGAGAGAGGTGTGCAGGGCATCCCCAAAAGGCTGACCAAGGGTTTGGGAGCACCCCAAAAGGTAGGTGCACTGCCTTGTCTGGGGAGAACCTCTGCCTCCCTGACAAACAGAAGGCTGGGCGTGCACCACAGAGCTTTGGGGTGCACAGAAAGGCACCCTGAGGGGTGCTGGGAGACCCAGTGGGCACAGCCTGGGGCCCAGGCTGCACCAGAAAGCACACCAAGGGGTACGGGTGTCCCTGCCCAGCAGAGGGGATGGAACTAGATGATCTTGAAGTTCCATTCCATTCCATTCTGTGATTCCATTCTAAGTCGTTCCATGATTCCAGGAATCCAGGGATCCTTACTTCTGTTAGCTCAGATGAGAGCCGGGGCACTGGCACAGCTCTGCACACACTGTACCTGGTGGTGCTGTGCTGGTGGAGTTGGTGCTGCCCATCTGCAGCTTCTCAGGTCCACTGCTCTTTGCTCACTGGGGGCTCAGCTCCTGGGTTCAGCCCACCGAGTCGTGCCTGACCCCGCCCCTTCCTGTTCCCTTCGCCCTTCCTCTTCCCCTTCTCCTTTCCCTTCCCCTTTCCCTTGTTTTTTGCCCTGTCCTTTCCCTTCTTCCCATTCCCCTTGTGCTCCTCCTTCTCCTTCCTTTTTTCCTTCTCCTTCTCTTTCTTCTTTCCTTTTCCTTTTCTTTTTCTTTTTTTTTTTTAATCTGCCTAATTTTCAGGCAGATGTACAAAGCAGCAGTAGATCATTGAATGTGAAAATTCATCCTGCAGGTAAGAGAACTCTTTCACTACTTAAGTCTGATCAGATGCAGAAAATCACAGCCACTTCCAGGGGGTCATTTGCAGACTTTGTTGCAGACACTCCTGCAAATCTTCTCAGTCCCTTCCCACTGGCAGAGGCTCCTCAGTACTCTCAGGAGAGCAACTGCAGCATAGAACAAGGTGGCAGCTAGTCTACCCCAAGTATCCATGGCCTTCCCAGAGCTGACAGAGGCAGGTTTGACCTGACTTCACAGAATCAGAGAATGGTTTGGGTTGGAAGGGGCCTTAGAGGTCATCTAGTTCCAAACCCTCTGCCATGGGCAGACACACCTTTCACTAGACCAGCAAGTCCCATCCAACCTGGTATTGAACGCTTCCAGGCACAGCTTTTCTGTGAAACCTGGGCCAGTGTCTCAACAGCCTCCCAGAAAAGACTGTATCTGAAGGGGCAGAAGATTTGTGGGGCAAGATGCACTAGGATCTCCAGTCCAGCTCACTCACCTTCCCTGAACACTGGCAGCCTATCAGCAGGGAGATCTTGGTTCAATTCCTGCTGCCAGCAAATCTTCCTTGCCAAATGCATAAGATGTCCTTTCTCCATGAGCCACTGCTAGCTGTTGTGCTGAATCTTAATGATTTGTCAAGTTAGTTTTAAGAGAAATTGGGAAGGTCTTTTTGAGTAGTTGTTTAACTCTAGGCCAAACCCAAGCCCTGTAGACATTCAGGAGACCTAGCAACAAGTTCATGGTGGTTTGAACATCCCAAGGAGACTGAGAATTGTCGAGAATTTTTGTAAATGGTCTGGAGGAGGATAGGAAAGTGAAAAGAGAGGCTTCCTACCCTGTGCTAGCTCTTCAGGGAGAAAAAGCAACTGCTGTAATTGGTAATAATGCCCACCAGGTGACTTCCAAAGTACGGAGATGAAGCTAACACTGCCGCATGCCTTTCTCAGGCAAACCACAGACAGCGTCCCTCTGCGGAGCCCTCTGCTTGCGCTGCAATAAACCGGCCCTTTGGCAGAACCGAGGGTCCAAACTCTTCTTTAGAACTGGAGGCTAAGGCTTGATCTTCCCAGACTCCTCTGGAGGAGTTTGGAAAGCAACGGGGTCCAGGCACAACCTCATGCTTCGTCAGCTGGCTCTTCCAAACCCTTCTTCCATAATGGCCAACCCAAAACCTGTTGCCTTTTTAGAGCTGGCTGTAGAGTTGCCCCGTGGAACCTGTCTCTTATACCAACCCACTGTTAGCTCAGGCATTTTGCAGGGGGGGGGTTTCTTCCTTCTGCTAACAAGTAAGGATCTGGGGGAAAAAAATTCTTCAAGCTTATTGCCAGATGAAAGCAGTGTCGTGCTGTTAGTTTCATGCCATGATGTTTTCAGTCATCGTGGCTGTATTTTCAGGGTTAGTGTGAACTGTGGAGATGCTGTGCCACTGAAGAAGGTGAAACAAAACTCACCTCTGCAGCACTTAAGACACTGTTAAGTGGGTATCCTTTATTAAGCAGTGATGGGGACTCACGGGGGATTCCTCCTCTATATATATGGTCCATAAGACAAAAGCCTCGGGCAGCTTTTATTACACAGAAGGAATTGTATAGGCCTGATTTTTCCAAGAACTAATTAACATGAGACTGCCTATGCTAAGAAATCACCAAGATGAATCTACCTTATATTAAGCTATTGTGCATTCTCTGTCGGCATCTAGTGCTTTTTCCCAGAATCACAGTCCCTCTGGTGGTAGTTCACTTCATCCGGTGGCCGTTCTTCCTCTTCATCACTTGCCCTCTTGGTGAACTTATGTTGCTGTGCTCCTCGTTTCTGATGACTTGGCAGCTTACACCCTGTCTCTTATACACCAGTCGTCTTCTGTTCCTGTGGTTACATCTCCTTATCTCCTGCATGCCGTGCTCCCTTGTACAATACCACCAGTTAATTAATTTTTTTCTTATCTCGTTAGTGCCATAGCTCAAAGCACATTCTCAAGGTTGATCATACAGAAGGCCTTATGTCTAGCAGAGGGGTCCTCCAATAAAAGCAACCCTTTCACTAAAAGACAATACTGATGTCTAGCAGAGGGGCCTTTCAAATAGATGGATAGAAAAAACGAATCATAGAATATCAGGGTGTAAGGGACCTCAAGGATCATCAGGTCCAACCCTGCTAATATTGTTTATATGATATGTGTCCACAAGGCTGCTCCCTGGCCAATTGGATCCCAGTCTCAGCAATGCTGTTGGGTTCTGCATTCCTTGGTTCAAGACCTTGCACTTCTCTACATTGAACATCAAAGTTCCTGTCAGCCACCCTCTTCAAGCTGTCTAATTCTTCCTGGAGGGTGGGGCTCCCTTCTGGGGCATCAACCTCTCCACTCATCTTGGTGTCATCAGCCAACTTCATCATGGTGCTGATGATGCCATTACCCAGGTTGCTTATGAAGATAAAATGCTGCCTCTAACCTGAGGGGACTAATTTCAAAGCATTTGCTGCTTTGTAGATATTCAGAGTGTAAAACAGTCACAAAAACTCCACCAGGTGTGCACTTGTACACTTTTGCATTGCTCAGGAAAGGCTGGGGTCTTTATGCATTTTATTTCCCTGCTTTGCATTCCGTCCTAAAGTTTGAAAATAGACCAAGCATGATCACAGCTACTTTTGCTCTTCTTGCGTAGTGTTGGAAGAAATGGTGAAAAAACATGTACAGTCTGTTCTTCCATCCATGTAAGGCACTGGAATATTGCACTTTGTGTCTCTGTACACTTGGCCTTAAGAAGCACCAATGATTTCAGTATTAAGTTGTATCTTCAACAAAAGATACGCTATAAATTAAATTTCTTATTTCTTGTATACCAACTTCTGCTACATTTCTTGTACGTTCTTCATCATAACTGGGGCTTTGGAAGAACTGAAATAATGCCATTCTCCTAAAGTAGCCCTGGATCTTCTGAATCATAATATCTCAGCTAGCCAAGCTGTACCCTTGGAAGAAGGGCCAAATATCAAGTTCTCCTGGGAAAATAATGCAGGATGTCTCTCATCTACCCCTTTCGTGTAGATGTTGATCACTCACTCTAAAAAAAAACTAGAGCCTGAGACTTCCAAGAAGAGAACAAAATAATTCCAGCCAAGCAAAAAAAAAACCCAAAACAACCAAGAAAACCCCAAACCAACCAACCAAAACAGAAACAGAAAGAACTTGTCATTTAAGGAGAGCTCTAAAGCACATGAAAGCAACCCAAAACATTCCAAATCAAGTACTAGGGACTTGTAGGATACATCAAACCCAGTCAGTATTGCAAACTACCACAATCAGAGTCACTATCAAGAGAGAAAAAGATATAGGCCTGATAAAAATTCAAACCAGGAAATAAAGCCTCTGTTAAGGCTAAGGAGGAAAGAAGCAAGGAAGAAAAAGACCCAGAGGTATAGGATCAGTTGTATTGTGTGGGAATGTTTTCCCCAAAGATTAAGCACAGCCCATTCCTTCGGAAAGGTCTTCTCTGTCTCTGCCCTACGTACCTGTGTCCATGGCAAACATCAGAAGCCAACCGAAAAGGACATTACTAGGTTCCTCTTGTAAATGTGCCTCAAATGACTTAAAAAACCACATCAGTATTGAGAAACAAAGTCCAGCAAAGTAATTAGATGGAAGAAAAAGCCAGTGAGTTCTAAAGGGATACATGGAGATGGGTGCAATGGTGTCCTGATACAGAAAAAGGAAATCCAGGAAGTACCCGCAGCCCTCTGATCATGGGATGCTTTCCAATAGCTTCCACTACCAATGGAAGGAAGAAGAAAACACAAGTGGTTCAGCATAAAGGAAAAAGCAATTTCATCTGCCTAAGAGGAAGATGAAGGTGGACTTGGGGAAGGGAAAACTTCATCTACTTTTCTTTATCTTGGAAGGTTGCAGTGTTTTTGTGAATGTGATTCTTGAATTCCCCGTTTTAATTGAAGATTTGGAGAAGCAGAAAATGCTGTCACTTTCATACTGGCAAAATCTGGTGTGGCATTTAGGTTGTCTGGAGTTGAGGGTTTTGCATCCAAAAAATATAGTTGGCAGCAATTCTTCCCTTCATTCTATGACTTGCTCATTTCACTTGTAGGTTTCTTCTCTGCTACTCTCTAGTCATGGTTTGAGTGGACTAAGCTAATTTTAGGTACCAGTATGAAGACCTAAAGAGGGATCCAAGAGGGGCAGAACGGATCCAGGAGGGGCAGAACACAGAGTGGTCATTAATCCCCTCCAATTTCCTGCCAATACTCTCTAACAGAGTCAGGAGGACCAGAAACTTAAGCTCCCTTTTTCCTGCTTCTTTCTTCCCTAGTGCTTCACTGAGCTCTGAGGCCTTGGTGACTCCCTCACTTTACCACCAGCTCTCCACAGTCCTTTGTTGAGAATTCACATCCACAGGTGATGGAAGAGCCGTGGACTTCTCTCCTGAACCAGCCCTGTCACAGGGGCCCCTCAGGCACCTCTCCTCCCAGCCCAGAGATCAGGTCTGGTAGATCTGTATATAGAAAATACAAATAAATTCTCCCCACCTTCACCCCCTGCAGCACTCCCGGTTTATTTTAAAATCTGTCAAAAGACAATATCGTTGAAGCAGGAAAATGGATGCTTCCCTATCCATGGAATGACGTGGAAAGAGGCATCAAGTCTCTTAGAGAGCTGGCAGTTCAGGAGATGGATGCTGGAGAACCTCTGCTATGGAGAGATGCTGAGAGAGTTGGGGTGCTTCAGCCTGGAGGAGACAAGGCTGCAGGGAGACCTTACAGCACCTTCCAGTGCCTGAAGGGGGTACAGAAAAGATGGGGAAGGATGTTTTTACAAGAGCATGGAGTACCAGGACACAGGAAAGAGCTTGAAACTGGCACAGGGGAAATATAGGATATTCGGAAGAAATCCTAAAATGTGAGAGTGGTGAGACACTGACACACCTCGCCCAGGGAAGTCATGCATGCCCCATTGCTGGAAGGGTTCAAAGAGAGAAGGGATGGGACTTGGAGCAACGTGCTGTAGTGGGACGTGTCCATCCCTGCCAAGCAGAGCGGGTGGAACTAGGTGATCTTGAAGGGCATCCCCAAATGGCTGACCAAGGGTTTGGGAGCACCCCAAAAGGTAGGTACACTGCCTTGTCTGGGGAGGCCCTCTGCCTCCCTGACAAACAGAAGGCAGTGTACCCACCAGAGAGCTTTGGGGTGCACAGAAAGGCACCCTGAGGGGTGCTGGGAGACCCAGTGGGCACAGCCTGGGGCCCAGGCTGC
>JAAWXA010000009.1:3377578-3395452 GCA_038090715.1 Florisuga fusca
CTCTGCCTGCCTCTGGGCCTGATGGCATTTTCTTTCTGCCACCTGCAGAGCCAAGCTCTTCGCCCGCAGACACTCCCTCAGCCGCTCCACCGCCTTTTCCAGGGATCTCACTTTTCCCTGGCTTTTGTGCAGCTCCCGGGACAAGCTCTTGTTGATTTTCTTCACCTGAGACACGTGCTCAATGTCAGCCGGCCCTTTCGGAGAGCTTCTTCGAAAGGCTTGAGCACTGACACTTCCTGGTGTCTGCTGTGTTCCCGGTCTCAGGTGGTCTTGCCGATGATGAATCTGAGCCTGCCGTGGGGATCTGGGCTGGGATCTTTGCTGCCTGTTCAAAGTTGAAGAGCAGAATTGGAGAAAAGTGAGGAGGTGAGCAGAGAACGGGAGGTAGTGGCAGCATTTCAGAGAGCCAGAAGTTGAGAGTGAGCAGCTTGGTGTCAGCTTGTCAAAAAGAAGCCTGCATTAGAGATGCTTCCCCGAGCCCTCTTCTTTGGCATGAGCAAGCTGGAGCAGAAGCCTAGAAGGAAGCCTCTGCCTGAGTCGAAGGTTTCTTTGGCCATACCTCTGCCCCAGAGCTTTTTCTCTGCCTGATGCCTCCTTGTAGGCGCAGCCCTCTGGCTGGAGCTCCTGGCCACCGCTGCTCCTGGAGGCCACGGCTCCCTGCTGCGCCCTCCTGCTCTGCAGGAACCGCCAGATCCTCTTCATGGCCGGGCAGGAACGGGCACTGCACCGCCTGGCCTGGCCTGGCCTCTCCCCGGAGCGTGGAGCGGGGGCAGGCACGACTCGGTGGGCTGAACCCAGGAGCTGAGCCCCCAGCGGGCCAGGAGCAACGGGCCCGAGAAGCTGCAGATGGGCTGAGCCAACACCGGCACCAGCGGCACCACCCACCAGCACCAGCACCAGCACCAGCACCAGCACCAGCACCAGCACCAGCACCACTACTAAAGGACTCCACCAGCACAACGCCCGGCGGCAGCACCAGGAATGGCACCACCAGTGAGGCCAGCACCAGCAGCACCAACTCCACCAGCACAGCACCACCAGGTACGGTGTGTGCAGAGCTGTGCCAGTGCCCCGGCTGTCAGCTGACCTCACAGAAGTAAGGATCCCTGGATTCCTGGAATCATGGAATGACTTAGAATGGAATCACAGAATGGAATGGAATGGAATGGAATGGAATGGAATGGAATGGAATGGAATGGAATGGAATGGAATGGAATGGAATGGATCCCCTCTGCTGGGCAGGGACACCCGTACCCCTTGGTGTGCTTTCTGGTGCAGCCTGGGCCCCAGGCTGTGCCCACTGGGTCTCCCAGCACCCCTCAGGGTGCCTTTCTGTGCACCCCAAAGCTCTCTGGTGCACGTCCAGCCTTCTGTTTGTCAGGGAGGCAGAGGGCCTCCCCAGACAAGGCAGTGTACCTACCTTTTGGGGTGCTCCCAAACCCTTGGTCAGCCTTTTGGGGGTGCCCTGCACACCTCTCTCTGCCTTTTGATACTCCCCCAGCCCGTGGCTCTGCATTTGGGGTGCCCCAAAAGTGCCCTCTCTGTGAATGTCAGTGCTCTCCAGGGCAGTTGGTGTGTGTCCCAGGATGCTGACAGCCCCTAAGAACCCCTTTCTGAGCAGCCCAGGGCCCCTCGGGATGCCTTTTGGGCTTCCCCAGCTCCGTGGGGTTTGTGCCTGCGGGTGTATTTCCAAGCCCCGCCGGGCATGTGAAACAGAGACCTTGCAGTAATAAATGCCACTTCCCGCATCACTTCCTCCATTATTCACAAAGTTTTTAATCTTCAACTGGAAAAACTTAACAACCAACAAGAAACGTTATAAAACAAATGCTGGAAGAGATTCTCCTAGGAAACGAAAAGCCACGATGAAAAGGTTCAAAGTGCAGTTGGTGGGTAAAAACCCACTTTTGGGGTCGCCTTCCCGTTTCTGCCTGCCCTCATTCGTGTTGCCTCGTAGTCTCCACTTGCCTGCCTGCTGCGTGCTCTGTCCAGCTCTAATTCCAGCTCTTTAATTTTCTCTGCTTGGCATTTTCTGATTCTAGTCCCTCCAGATACTGGTTTTCAGTTAATTTAGTTTCTTCATGTGCACGTGCCAGCTGCAGTGTTCTCTCCTCCTCTCTTCTCTGTGCTTTTTCCAGCTCCCCTTCCAGAGCTTGGATTCTCTGCTCCAGCACTTTTCTCTCCTCATCAGTGGCATCAGCGCTGTTGAGCTCTTCTCTTGTGCCTTGAGCAGCTGCCTGTGCCTAAAGGAGAAGAGGCAAGTTCCAGACTCCAGAAGAAAAAGGCAGTGCCCACCCCTCTCCAAAGCCCTGCTCTCTCTGCCACCCATTTCTAGAGGAAGGCTGCTATGAAACAGCCACCAGCGCTGTGGTGCTGGGACCCAGCTGAGGAGTGGGAAGTGCCATTGCAGAAGAGCCACCAGCAGCCCTGGCAAGCTCCTGCTTTGTAGCTTGGAGCTCCAGAGATTTCTGGGCCTGCGGCTGCCTCCAGCTGCACGCAGAGCCCGCACACCCACCCCTATGTGGGGAAAAAGCAACCTGCCTTAAGCAGCTCAGCCTGCTCTCCTGTACCCAGATCAGCCTCCCCAGTGCATGGCAAAGCCAAGGGATCTTCCTTCACTCCCATCTAAAGGCATCAGAGAATCCCAGAATCAGCCGGCTTGGGCAGGACCTCTGAGATCCTCAAGTCACACCCTTGATCCACTACCACGCTGCTTCCCAGACCATGGCACTGGTAACCATGTCTGGTGCCACGGCCAGTCTCTTTTTCAAAAAGTCCAGGGATGGGGAATTCTCCATCTCCCTGGACAGCCCATTCCAATGCCTGATCACCCTCTCTGTCAAGAAGTTCTTCCTAGTATCTAAGCTCATCCTCCCCTGGCAGAGCTCTAGACCAATGGCCTCTTGTCTTACTGAGAGCTGCCTGGGAGAAGAGAAGAGACCGATGCCCACCTGGCTGCAACCTCCTTTCCGGGAGTTGTAGAGAGTGATGAGGTCTGCCCAGAGCCTCCTCTTCTCCAGACTAAAATCACTCACCCCTCCTGCTGGGCTGGTCTTGTTCTGCATGTCTCCCAGCTGCTGGCACAGTGCCAGGTTTTCCCTTTGGAGCTGGGCCAGTTGCTCCTGCAGCCCCTCTGCCTCCCTGACAAACAGAAGGCTGGGCGTGCACCAGAGAGCTTTGGGGTGCCCAGAAAGGCACCCTGAGGGGTGCTGGGAGACCCAGTGGGCACAGCCTGGGGCCCAGGCTGCACCAGAAAGCACACCAAGGGGTACGGGTGTCCCTGCCCAGCAGAGGGGATGGAACTAGATGATCTTGAAGCTCCATTCCATTCCATTCTGTGATTCCATTCTAAGTCATTCCATGATTCCAGGAATCCAGGGATCCTTACTTCTGTGAGGTCAGCTGACAGCCGGGGCACTGGCACAGCTCTGCACACACCGTACCTGGTGGTGCTGTGCTGGTGGAGTTGGTGCTGCCCATCTGCAGCTTCTCAGGTCCACTGCTCTTTGCTCACTGGGGGCTCAGCTCCTGGGTTCAGCCCACCGAGTCGTGCCTGACCCCGCCCCTTCCCGTTCCCATTCATTTTGCCCTTCCCCTTCTCCTTCCCCTTCTCCTTTCCCTTCTTTCCATTCCACTTCTGGTCTTCCTTCCCCTTCCTCTTTTCCTTCTCCTTCTCCTTCTCTTTCTTGTTTCCTTTTCCTTTTCTCTTTCTTTTTTTAATCTGCCTAATTTGCAGGCAGATGTACAAAGCAGCAGCAGATCAATGAATGTGAAAATTCATCCTGCAGGTAAGAGAAGTCTTTCACTACTTAAGTCTGATCAGATGCAGAAAATCACTGCCACATCCAGGGGGTCATTTGCAGACTGTGTTGCAGACACTCCTGCAAATCTTCCCACTGGCAGAGGCTCCTCAGTACTCTCAGGAGAGCAACTGCAGCATAGAACAAGGTGGCAGCTAGTCCACCCCAAGTATCCATGGCCATCCCAATGCTGACAGAGGCAGGTTTGACCTGACTTCACAGAATCAGAGAATGGTTTGGGTTGGAAGGGACCTTAGAGGTCATCTAGTTCCAAACCTTCTGCCATGGGCAGGGACACCTTTCACTAGACCAGCAAGTCCCATCCAACCTGGTATTGGACGCTTCCAGGCACAGCTTTTCTGGGAAACCTGGGCCAGTGTCTCAACACCCTCCCAGAAAAGACTGTATCTGAAGGGGCAGAAGATTTGTGGGGCAAGATGCACTAGCATCTCCAGTCCAGCTCACTCACCTTCCCTGAACACTGGCAGCCTATCAGCAGGGAGATCTTGGTTCAATTCCTGCTGCCAGCAAATCTTCCTTGCCAAATGCATAAGATGTCCTTTCTCCATGAGCCCCTGCTAGCTGTTGTGCTGAATCTTAATGTTTTGTCAAGTTAGTTTTAAGAGAAAATGGCAAGGTCTTTTTGAGTAGTTGTTTAACTCTAGGCCAAACCCAAGCCCAGTAGACATTCAGGAGACCTAGCAACAAGTTCATGGTGGTTTGAACATCCCAAGGAGACTGAGAATTGTTGAGAACTTTTGTAAATTGTCTGGAGGAGGATAGGAAAGTTAAGAGAGAGGCTTCCTACCCTGTGCTAGCTCTTCATGGAGAAAAAGCAACTGCTGTAATTGGTAATAATGCCCACCAGGTGACTTCCAAAGTACGGAGATGAAGCTGACAGTGCCGCATGCCTTTCTCAGGCAAACCACAGACAGCGTCCCTCTGCGGAGCCCTCTGATTGCGCTGCAATAAACCGGCCCTTTGGCAGAACCGAGGGTCCAAACTCTTCTTTAGAACTGGAGGCTAAGGCTTGATCTTCCCAGACTCCTCTGGAGGAGCTTGGAAAGCAAGGGGGTCCAGGCACAACCTCATGCTTCGTCAGCTGGCTCTTGCAAACCCTTCTTCCATAATAGCCAACCCAAAACCTGTTGCCTTTTTAGAGCTGGCTGTAGAGTTGCCCCGTGGAACAGCCCAAACCAACCCACTGTTAGCTCAGGCATTTTGCAGGGGGGGGTTTCTTCCTTCTGCTAACAAGTAAGGATCTGGGGGAAAAAATGCTTCAAGCTTATTGCCAGATGAAAGCAGTGTCGTGCTGTTAGTTTCATGCCATGATGTTTTCAGTCATCGTGGCTGTATTTTCAGGGTTAGTGTGAACTGTGGAGATGCTGTGCCACTGAAGAAGGTGAAACAAAACTCACCTCCGCAGCACTTAGACACTGTTAAGTGGGTATCCTTTATTAAGCAGTGATGGGGACTCATGGGGGATTCCTCCTCTCTATATATGGTCCGTAAGACAAAAGACTCGGGCAGCTTTTATTACACAGAAGGAATTGTATAGGCCTGATTTTTCCAAGAACTAATTAACATGAGACTGCCTATGCTAAGAAATCACCAAGATGAATCTACCTCATATTAAACTATTGTGCCTTCTCTGTCGGCATCTAGTGGTTTTTCCCAGAATCACAGTCCCTCTGGTGGTCGTTTGCTTCATCCGGTGGCCGTTCTTCCTCTCCATCACTTGCCCTCTTGGTGAACTTATGTTGCTCTGCTCCTCGTTTCTGATGACTTGGCACCTTACACCATCCAGAACCAGTCGTCCTCTGTTCCTGTGGTTACATCTCCTTATCTCCTGCATGCCGTGCTCAATACCACCGGTTAATTAATTTTTTTCTTATCTCGTTAGTGCCATAGCTCAAAGCACGTTCTCAAGGAGGATCATACAGAAGGCCTTATGTCTAGCAGAGGGGCCCTCCAATAAAAGCAACCCTTTCACTAAAAGGCAATACTGAGGTCTAGCAGAGAGGCCTTTCAAATAGATGGATAGAAAAAACGAATCATAGGATATCAGGCTGTAAGGGACCTCAAGGATCATCAGGTCCAACCCTGCTAATATAGTCTATCTGATATGTGTCCACAAGGCTGCTCTCTGGCCACGTGGATCCCAGTCTGAGCCATGCTGTTGGGTTCTGCGTTCCTTGGTTCAAGACCTTGCACTTCTCTACCAGTATTGAGAAACAAAGTCCAGCAAAGTAATTAGATGGAAGAAAAAGCCAGTGAGTTCTAAAGGGATACATGGAGATGGGTGCAATGGTGTCCTGATACAGAAAAAGGAAATCCAGGAAGTACCCGCAGCCCTCTGATCATGGGATGCTTTCCAATAGCTTCCACTACCAATGGAAGGAAGAAGAAAACACAAGTGGTTCAGCATAAAGGAAAAAGCAGTTTCATCTGCCTATGAGGAAGATGAAGGTGGACTTGGGGAAGGGAAAACTTCATCTACTTTTCTTTATCTTGGAAGGTTGCAGTGTTTTTGTGAATGGGATTCTTGAATTCCCCGTTTTAATTGAAGATATGGAGAAGCAGAAAATGCTGTCACTTTCATACTGGCAAAATCTGGTGTGGCATTTAGGTTGTCTGGAGTTGAGGGTTTTGCATCCAAAAAATATATTTGGCAGCAATTCTTCCCTTCATTCTATGACTTGCTCATTTCACTTGTAGGTTTCTTCTCTACTACTCTCTAGTCATGGTTTGAGTGGACTAAGCTAATTTTAGGTACCAGTATGAAGACCTAAAGAGTGCTTAGGACCCCGAGGGATCCAAGAGGGGCAGAACACAGAGTGGTCATTAATCCCCTCTCATTTCCTGCCCATAATTTCTAAAAAAGTCAGGAGGACCAGAAACTTAAGCTCCCTTTTTCCTGCTCCTTTCTTCCCTAGTGCTTCACTGAGCTCTGAGGCTTTGGTGACACCCTCACTTTACCATCAGCTCTCCACAGTCCTTTGTTGAGAATTCTCATCCATCAGGTGATGGAAGAGCCGTGGACTTCTCTCCTGAATCAGCCCTGTCACAGGGGCCCCTCAAGCACCTCTCCTCCCAGCCCAGAGATCAGGTCTGGTAGATTTGTATATAGAAAATACAAATAAATTCTCCCCACCTTCACCCCCTGCAGCACTCCCAGTTTATTTTAACAGGTGTCAAAAACCAATATCGTTGAAGCAGGATAATGGATGCTTCCCTATCCATGGAATGACAAGGAAAGAGGCATCAAGTCTCTTAGAGAGCTGGCAGTTCAGGAGGTCACCTGGATGCTGGAGAACCTCTGCTATGGAGAGAGGCTGAGAGAGTTGGAGTTCTTCAGCCTGGAGGAGACAAGGCTGCAGGGAGACCTTACAGCACCTTCCAGTGCCTGAAGGGGGTACAGAAAAGATGGGGAAGGATGTTTTTACAAGGGCATGGAGTGCCAGGACACTGGAAACAGCTTGAAACTCGCACAGGGGAAATTTAGGATATTAGGAAGAAATGTGAAAATATGAGAGTGGTGAGACACTGACACACCTCGCCCAGGGAAGTCATGCATGCCCCATTGCTGGAAGGGTTCAAAGATAGAAGGGATGGGACTGACAGCAATGTCCTGTAGTGGGAGGTGTCCCTCCCTGCCTAGCAGAGGGGTTGGAACTAGATGATCTTGAAGCTCCATTCCATTCCATTCCATTCCATTCCATTCCATTCCATTCCATTCCATTCCATTCCATTCTGTGATTCCATTCTAAGTCATTCCATGATTCCAGGAATCCAGGGATCCTTACTTCTGTGAGGTCAGCTGACAGCCGGGGCACTGGCACAGCTCTGCACACACCGTACCTGGTGGTGCTGTGCTGGTGGAGTTGGTGCTGCTGGTGCTGGCCTCACTGGTGGTGCCATTCCTGGTGCTGCCGCCGGGCTTGTGCTGGTGGAGCCCTTTAGCAGTGGTGCTGGTGCTGGTGCTGGTGCCGGTGTTGGCTCAGCCCATCTGCAGCTTCTCGGGCCCGTTGCTCCTGGCCCGCTGGGGGCTCAGCTCCTGGGTTCAGCCCACCGAGTCATGCCTGCCCCCGCTCCACGCTCCGGGGAGAGGCCAGGCCAGGCCAGGCGGTGCAGTGCCCGTTCCTGCCCGGCCATGAAGAGGATCTGGCGGTTCCTGCAGAGCAGGAGGGCGCAGCAGGGAGCCGTGGCCTCCAGGAGCAGCGGTGGCCAGGAGCTCCAGCCAGAGGGCTGCGCCTACAAGGAGGCATCAGGCAGAGAAAAAGCTCTGGGGCAGAGGTATGGCCAAAGAAACCTTCGACTCAGGCAGAGGCTTCCTTCTAGGCTTCTGCTCCAGCTTGCTCATGCCAAAGAAGAGGGCTCGGGGAAGCATCTCTAATGCAGGCTTCTCTTTGACAAGCTGACACCAAGCTGCTCACTCTCAACTTCTGGCTCTCTGAAATGCTGCCACTACCTCCCGTTCTCTGCTCACCTCCTCACTTTTCTCCATTTCTGCTCTTCAACTTTGAACAGGCAGGAAAGATCCCAGCCCAGATCCCCACGGCAGGCTCAGATTCATGAACGGCAAGACCACCTGAGACCGGGAACACAGCAGACACCAGGAAGTGTCAGTGCTCAAGCCTTTCGAAGAAGCTCTCCGAAAGGGCCGGCTGACATTGAGCACGTGTCTCAGGTGGAGAAAAGCAACAAGAGCTTGTCCCGGGAGCTGCGCAAAAGCCAGGGAAAAGTGAGATCCCTGGAAAAGGCGGTGGAGCGGCTGAGGGAGTGTCTGCGGGCGAAGAGCTTGGCTCTGCAGGTGGCAGAAAGAAAATGCCATCAGGCCCAGAGGCAGGCAGAGAATGGCATGCTGCTCAGCTAGACACCATCAGGAGAGCAAAGATGCCCTGGAGAAGGCAGAGGGGCTGCAGGAGCAACTGGCCCAGCTCCAAAGGGAAAACCTGGCACTGCGCCAGCAGCTGAGAGACATGCAGAACAAGACCAGCCCAGCAGGAGGGGTGAGTGATTTTAGTCTGGAGAAGAGGAGGCTCTGGGCAGACCTCATCACTCTCTACAACTCCCTGAAAGGAGGTTGCAGCCAGGTGGGCATCGGTCTCTTCTCTTCTCCCAGGCAGCTCTCAGTAAGACAAGAGGCCATTGGTCTTGAGCTCTGCCAGGGGAGGATGAGCTTAGTACTAGGAAGAACTTCTTGACAGAGAGGGTGATCAGGCATTGGAATGGGCTGTCCAGGGAGATGGAGAATTCCCCATCCCTGGACTTTTTGAAAAAGAGACTGGCCGTGGCACCAGACATGGTTACCAGTGCCATGGTCTGGGAACCAGCGTGGTAGTGGATCAAGGGTTGAACTTGAGGATCTCAGAGGTCCTGCCCAAGCCGGCTGATTCTGGGATTCTCTGATGCCTTTAGATGGGAGTGAAGGAAGATCCCTTGGCTTTGCCATGCACTGGGGAGGCTGATCTGGGTACAGGACAGCAGGCTGAGCTGCTTAAGGCAGGTTGCTTTTTCCCCACAGAGGGGTGGGTGTGCGGGCTCTGCGTGCAGCTGGAGGCAGCCGCAGGCCCAGAAATCTCTGGAGCTCCAAGGTACAAAGCAGGAGCTTGCCAGGGCTGCTGGTGGCTCTTCTGCAATGGCACTTCCCACTCCTCAGCTGGGTCCCAGCACCACAGCGTTGGTGGCTGTTTCATAGCAGCCTTCCTCTAGAAATGGGTGGCAGAGAGAGCAAGCAGGGCTTTGGAGAGGGGTGGGCACTGCTTTTTCTTCTGGAGGCTGGAACTTGCCTCTTCTCCTTTAGGCACAGGCAGCTGCTCAAGCCACAAGAGAAGAGCTCAAGAGCACTGATGCCACTGATGAGGAGAGAAAAGTGCTGGAGCAGAGAATCCAAGCTCTGGAAGGGGAGCTGGAAAAAGCACAGAGAAGAGAGGAGGAGAGAACACTGCAGCTGGCACGTGCACATGAAGAAATTAAATTAACTGAAAAGCAGTATCTGGTGGGCCTAGGAATCATCAAATTCCAAGCAGAGATAATTAAAGAGCTGGAATTAGAGCTGGACAGAGCACGCAGCAGGCAGGCAAGTGGAGACTACGAGGCAACACGAATGAGGGCAGGCAGAAACGGGAAGGCGACCGCAAAAGTGGTTTTTTACCCACCAACTGCACTTTGAACCTTTTCATCGTGGCTTTTCGTTTCCTAGGAGAATCTCTTCCTGCATTTGTTTTATAACGTTTCTTGTTGGTTGTTAAGTTTTTCCAGTTGAAGATTAAAAACTTTGTGAATAATGGAGGAAGTGATGCGGGAAGTGGCATTTATTACTGCAAGGTCTCTGTTTCACGTGCCCGGCGGGGCTTGGAAATGCACCCGCAGGCACCCACCCCGCGGAGCTGGGGAAGCCCAAAAGGCATCCTGAGGGGCCCTGGGCTGCTCAGAAAGGGGTTCTTAGGGGCTGTCAGCATCCTGGGCCACACACCAACTGCCCTGGAGAGCACTGACATTCACAGAGAGGGCACGTTTGGGGCACCCCAAATGCAGAGCCACGGGCTGGGGGAGTATCAAAAGGCAGAGAGAGGTGTGCAGGGCACCCCCAAAAGGCTGACCAAGGGTTTGGGAGCACCCCAAAAGGTAGGTACACTGCCTTGTCTGGGGAGGCCCTCTGCCTCCGTGACAAACAGAAGGCTGGGCGTGCACCAGAGAGGTTTGGGGTGCACAGAAAGGCACCCTGAGGGGTGCTGGGAGACCCAGTGGGCACAGCCTGGGGCCCAGGCTGCACCAGAAAGCACACCAAGGGGTACGGGTGTCCCCGCCCAGCAGAGGGGATGGAACTAGATGATCTTGCAGGTCCATTCCATTCCATTCCATTCCGTTCCATTCCATTCCATTCCATTCCATTCCATTCCATTCCATTCCATTCTGTGATTCCATTCTAAGTCGTTCCATGATTCCAGGAATCCAGGGATCCTTACTTCTGTGAGGTCGGCTGACAGCCGGGGCACTGGCACAGCTCTGCACACACCGTACCTGGTGGTGCTGTGCTGGTGGAGTTGGTGCTGCGGGTGCTGGCCTCACTGGTGGTGCCATTCCTGGTGCTGCCGCCGGGCGTTCTGCTGGTGGAGCCCTTTAGCAGTGGTGCTGGTGCTGGTGCTGGTGCTGGTGCTGGTGCTGGTGCCGGTGTTGGCTCAGCCCATCTGCAGCTTCTCGGGCCCGTTGCTCCTGGCCCGCTGGGGGCTCAGCTCCTGGGTTCAGCCCACCGAGTCGTGCCTGCCCCCGCTCCACGCTCCGGGGAGAGGCCAGGCCAGGCCAGGCGGTGCAGTGCCCGTTCCTGCCCGGCCATGAAGAGGATCTGGCGGTTCCTGCAGAGCAGGAGGGCGCAGCAGGGAGCCGTGGCCTCCAGGAGCAGCGGTGGCCAGGAGCTCCAGCCAGAGGGCTGCGCCTACAAGGAGGCATCAGGCAGAGAAAAAGCTCTGGGGCAGAGGTATGGCCAAAGAAACCTTCGACTCAGGCAGAGGCTTCCTTCTAGGCTTCTGCTCCAGCTTGCTCATGCCAAAGAAGAGGGCTCGGGGAAGCATCTCTAATGCAGGCTTCTCTTTGACAAGCTGACACCAAGCTGCTCACTCTCAACTTCTGGCTCTCTGAAATGCTGCCACTACCTCCCGTTCTCTGCTCACCTCCTCACTTTTCTCCATTGAACAGGCAGGAAAGATCCCAGCCCAGATCCCCACGGCAGGCTCAGATTCATCATCGGCAAGACCACCTGAGACCGGGAACACAGCAGACACCCGAAAGTGTCAGTGCTCAAGCCTTTCGAAGAAGCTCTCCGAAAGGGCCGGCTGACATTGAGCACGTGTCTCAGGTGGAGAAAAGCAACAAGAGCTTGTCCCGGGAGCTGCGCAAAAGCCAGGGAAAAGAGAGATCCCTGGAAAAGGCGGTGGAGCGGCTGAGGGAGTGTCTGCGGGCGAAGAGCTTGGCTCTGCAGGTGGCAGAAAGAAAATGCCATCAGGCCCAGAAGCAGGCAGAGGAATGGCATGCTGCTCAGCTAGACAGCCATCAGGAGAGCAAAGATGCCCTGGAGAAGGCAGAGGGGCTGCAGGAGCAACTGGCCCAGCTCCAAAGGGAAAACCTGGCACTGCGCCAGCAGCTGAGAGACATGCAGAACAAGACCAGCCCAGCAGGAGGGGTGAGTGATTTTAGTCTGGAGAAGAGGAGGCTCTGGGGAGACCTCATCACTCTCTACAACTCCCTGAAAGGAGGTTGCAGCCAGGTGGGCATCGGTCTCTTCTCTTCTCCCAGGCAGCTCTCAGTAAGACAAGAGGCCATTGGTCTTGAGCTCTGCCAGGGGAGGATGAGCTTAGGTACTAGGAAGAACTTCTTGACAGAGAGGGTGATCAGGCATTGGAATGGGCTGTCCAGGGAGGTGGAGGATTCTCCATCCCTGGACTTTTTGAAAAAGAGACTGGCCGTGGCACCAGACATGGTTACCAGTGCCATGGTCTGGGAACCAGTGTGGTAGTGGATCAAGGGTTGGACTTGAGGATCTCAAGANGGTTTGCTTCCAGAGGATGGTTTTATTATTATTGTTTTTACTCTTTAAAGACCACGCTTTCGAAAGGAAAAGACGATCTACAGGCCGTATTCCGAACTTCTGGGTCTAAAGAAATACAAATTATTTTCAGATCAGGGCTTTTCACCCTGACTTTAGGTAGTACCAGCTTCCCTGCTGGGTTGACTCTTTGAAAACAATGTATGAAAAATTGCACAGAAGACCTCAACGGCAGCATGCGTATGGTTTTAGAACTTCTGTATAAACACAGATTATGTTCTGCTTTAGTTTACACTACTATAAATGCAGAATAAATCTTACTGGCAGTATAAACTGGATTTGATTGTGACAATGTTGGACAACCCTTCTTCCTGTTGAAGCCAGCTTTGGCAGAACAAAGCCTTTAGGTTAGAATTGCATATTACAAATGGGAACAGCATCTGACTGGCAGGGAAATTCTTCTTGTTTGTTTTTAATGTCTGTAGCCCAAACATTCAGCCTTAAGGACACTAAAGCCAGGCCCCTGAATCCAATAGCTCCCAGAATTACCTAACAGGAATCACTGAGATCAGGAACCCGTATAGAATTTGGGCTATGTGAATACAGGCTTCCACAGCTGTATTGCAGCCCTCAGAAATACTCCACTCTGCTTTTTCAGTGTTCTGTGGTTATGGGCTCTTAGCCCTTAGTGACTCTACATTAGCTGTATAGTCCTACTCTGATCCTAGATTCATTCTTTACAATACCCAGTTCTCAGCAGCTGTTGCTTTCTGAAGTCTTTTCTGGTCCTGCCTGATACCTGCGTTACTTTTCACAGAATTTAAATGGTTGGAAAAGACCTCCAAAGTCATTGAATCCTGCTGTTGACCCAGAAAACAACCCACCATGCCCCCTTCAGCATGTCCTGAAGTGCCACATCTACACATTTCTTGGGAGACCTGTAGGGCTGGTAACTCGACCACCTCCCCTGGGCAAACTGTTCTGGTTCCTGACTACTCTTTAAGTAAAAATAATCTTCCTTGTGTCTGGTCTAAACCTCAAGCCACTTCCTCTACCATTATTTACTTGGGAGAGGAGGCCAACCCCCACCTCACTACAACCTCCTGTCAGGTCTCTGTAGAGAGCGATAAGGTCTCCCTTCAGCCTCCTCCAAACTAAACAATCCCAGTTCCATCAGCTACACCTCACAGGACTTGTTCTCCAGACCCTTCACCAGCTTGTTTGCTCTCCTCTGGACACCTAACAGAACCTTGATGACCTTCATCCAGTGAGGGGTCCAGAACTGAACACAGCACCTGAGGTGTGGCCTCACCACTGCCAAGTGCAGAGGCACAATCACTGCCCTGGTCCTGCTGGCCACTCTATTCCTGATACAAGCCAGGATGCTGTTGGCCTGTGTCCTGGTTTGAGCCAGGATAAGGTGATTTTCTGGTTTGTACTTTTGCTTTCAGCTAAGTTTCTTGTAAGTAGTTGCACTTGCTGAAATTAACAGAAGTTTCTCAGACAGTGTCTGCTTCTAGGACTGATAACACTGGATGTTTATAGTTACTGCTAGAGACTGGCATGCAGACTCAAGGACAGTTCTCAGCTTCTGAGGAAAACATTTTACCCTGCAAAAGGAGTAAAGAAGTCCCACCTGAACCCCTCCTTTGGGAGGCCCGAGACAAGATAGATGCCAGAACTGACCAAACAGAGTATTCCATCCCATACACGTCATACTCAGTATAAATTTGAGGGATCACGAGGGTCGGCATCCTTTCCGGCTCCTTTTCCTTCCTTTTCCCTTTCTTTCCCTTCCTGCTTCTCGTCCTGTCCTTCCTTCACTGGTTCCCTGTGTGCTTCAGCATCCTGGGAGGATTCCATCCGTTCGTCTGCCTGTGGTCCTGATCCGTGCCAGCCTGAATCTGTGTGTTCCTGCCTCCAGCTCCNCCCGCAGGCACCCACCCCGCGGAGCTGGGGAAGCCCAAAAGGCATACCGAGGGGCCCTGGGCTGCTCAGAAAGGGGTTCTTAGGGGCTGTCAGCATCCTGGGACACACACCAGCTGCTCTGGAGAGCACTGACATTCACAGAGAGGGCACGTTTGGGGCACCCCAAATGCAGAGCCACGGGCTGGGGGAGTATCAAAAGGCAGAGAGAGGTGTGCAGGGCATCCCCAAAAGGCTGACCAAGGGTTTGGGAGCACCCCAAAAGGTAGGTACACTGCCTTGTCTGGGGAGGCCCTCTGCCTCCCTGACAAACAGAAGGCTGGGCGTGCACCAGAGAGCTTTGGGGTGCACAGAAAGGCACCCTGACGGGTGCTGGGAGACCCAGTGGGCACAGCCTGGGGCCCAGGCTGCACCAGAAAGCACACCAAGGGGTACGGGTGTCCCTGCCCAGCAGAGGGGATGGAACTAGATGATCTTGAAGCTCCATTCCATCCATTCCATTCTGTAATTCCATTCTAAGTCGTTCCATGATTCCAGGAATCCAGGGATCCTTACTTCTGTGAGGTCAGCTGACAGCCGGGGCACTGGCACAGCTCTGCACACACCGTACCTGGTGGTGCTGTGCTGGTGGAGTTGGTGCTGCCCATCTGCAGCTTCTCGTGTCCACTGCTCTTTGCTTGCTCTGGGCTCAGCTCCTGGGTTCAGCCCACCGAGTCGTGCCTGACCCCGCTCCTTCCCTTTCCCTTTCCCATTCTCCTTCCCCTTCCGATTCTTCTTCCCCTTCCCCTTCCCATTTCCCTTCTTCTCCCCCTTCCCCTTCTCTTCCCTCTTCGCCTTCCTCTTTCCCTTCCTCCTTCCCTTCTCCTTCCCCTTCCCCTTCTCCTTCCCCTTCCGCTTCTCCTTCCCCTTCCCCTTCTTCCTCCCCTTCCCCTTCTCCTTCCCCTTCCCCTTCTCTTTCTTCTTTTCCTTTTCCTTTTCCTTTTCTTTTCTCTTTCTTTTTTTAATCTGCCTAATTTGCAGGCGGATGAACAAACCAGCAGCAGATCAATGAATGTGAAAATTCATCCTGCAGGTAAGAGAACTCTTTCACTACTTAAGTCTGATATGATGCAGAAAATCACAGCCACTTCCAGGGGGTCATTTGCAGACTTTGTTGCAGACACTCCTGCNATAGGTACCTGTATCATAAACTTTGCTATCCCAGTTGGCACTAATTGGTTCCTGTGTGGGTACTTTCAGATGATAAGACAAAGACCAAATTTGCCACAGTGGCTCAATTAATACAAGTGTAGGCTTAAAAGAGGGTTCCTAGGTCTTATGTCCAGTCCCCTGGTACCATGTCAGATAATCCCTTTCATAAACTGAAAAGTCCTTGTCTTAAATCCCCACTTGGACTGTTTGTTCCCATTACTCCTCTTGGGAGGGTTCCAGAACCCACTGCTCTGATGGCTGGAAATAGCATTTTAATCCCTAGCCTAGCCCTACTTGTGACCAGTTTATACCCATTTGTTCTGCTGCCAGCCTGGAGTTGTTAGTTTAAATACTATTGCTCCCTCTATGTCTTCCTCTCCACTACGATGCATTTGCACAACATTATTTCAAGCCCTCTCAGTCTTTGTTTTGATACACTAAACTGTCTGTGCTATCTTTTCCTTTCCTTTGATCACTGGGGTATTTAATGCCTTTGCCTTCTCTACTCCAGTTTGGATTACTCACATTCAACTTTCTTGACTGGAGTAGACAGAGAATTGTACTCTGTGAGTACAGAGGGGAGGTTTTGCCCTCTACAATAACTGTATTTATAATCTCTCTGGGAACACCTTGCTTATGCATTTGTTTGTGGTTGTATTGTGCTGGTGGTTCACCCTGTGGTAGACTGATGCTGTCTCTTCTCTTGTCCTCTCAGCTGTTGTTGTTAAGATGATGATCTCCAGGGCATTAAGTGAAATTTATACTGAATTCACTCCATCTAATTCTTCTGGCCTGGCATTCTTAATTTCATTGGTGGCTCTTCTGCTTGTAGAAGTGGCTAAGTTGTTATCAGCACACATACTTCTGATGCCAAATCATTAATGGAAATCCTGAATAAGATCAGTCCTCAGACCAAGAAGTTTTAGCATTCCAGAAGCAGCCTCCTGTCAGCCCCTTACTGTCTCTGTTACGACTTTACCTGCCCTCTTTCAGTGTTTTTTCAGGCATATCACCATTCTTGTACTAGTCCTAATCTCCATTTTCAGTAACTTCTCATATAGTACTGCATGAAAGCAGTACTTTCACTTCCTGAAAGCCCAAATAATTAAGATGTCCAGAGTATCAGCATCATATGAAAGTAAGATATTGAGTTACTCTATCATAAGGTCTGGATCTTCCAACTTAATAGTTTCCTTGCTCAAGAGTGGTAACTTTGGATCTGAAAAATTGCATGTGAGTAAAATGGCTCAGTTACCCTTATTAGAGTAGATTTGCAAGTTCTGTGTTCCAAAACAGTTAACATGGGGTATTTATATATATTTATTTCATTTTGCTTGCTATATTAGTACAATAACATAGTAGTAAACATGATTTGCAGTATCTGCTTAAAGAAGTTGCTAGGAGAGGTATTGTTTCATTTCACAGTTCTTGGAGAGAGGTTATTCAGAATTTATACCTTGACTGCACATGTGTCTCCGTGGCTTCCACCTCAGTCATCCCACTGAAGCATAGCAGTCCTTCAGTTCTTGGCCCATAGCTACATTATATTTAATGTATATAACATTCTAACTGAAAAACAGCTGAACTTCCTTTGATCACTTTTATTTTTATGTCTGAAGAATATTACTATTTTTAAATAGCTTTTGCAAGTTCTAACACTTGACTTTGGCAATTCTCACTATACTTACTGACCTTTAAGATCCATTTTCTTCTCTTGCTACTGTTTTCTGCTTCTGAAGGGTGTCTGTTTAATTTTGATGTCCTTTTCCATGGTAATTATTAAGCCAATAACATCTTCTTCAGTCTTTCCAGATGAGTTTCAAACAATCATTGCATTTTTGTCCTAAAGAAATTCCCCAGATTCTGCTGTGCTCCACTTGTCCCATGCTTAGGGAGCAGGTTTGAAGCACTCAGGAACAGGTTTGAAGGATGTGGTGATGGGAATAGCACAATTGTTTTCTTGTTCTTGGACTGCAGAAGACTTAGGTCTATTGAGCTAGGGCAAGCAGGGGCAATTCTATGTAATATCATGTTGTTTTACTTAATTAGATCACGCCTAAATGTGAACTTTTAAAAGTTCACCAGTGTGAAATCTCTGACCATTAAGTAAAAATCCAAATGAGCAACATAAAGTTGATTTTTTTTTCTTAAATGACCTTGTTCTGTTTTTCTCTGATGTTATTGGTCTTATCTGGAGAAAACTGTGTGTATGCATAATATATGAGTATTTGTGTGTATGTACAATATCAGAAAGAAAGAATGTATTTACAGATGGTGTTTTTCAAAACATGGCATTGTTCATTAATTAATCAGTCTTGGCATTTTAAACATTTCCATATACTTTTTACTGATTCATAGCAGTACATGATTCAACTCTTTCCTATCAATCAGCTTCAAAAACTCACATAAAAC
>JAAWXA010000009.1:3400956-3443648 GCA_038090715.1 Florisuga fusca
GGAGGATGCTGAAGTTGGCCGCGGGGCTGTTGGCAGCAGCCGCCGTGGCGCTGGTGCTGGATTGGTACGCACCGTCCCAGGGGCTGTATCCACAGGGACCGCGCCGCCGCCGCCGGGCTCTTCAGCCCGGCCCCGGAGCGGAGGCCGCCGGGCTGCTTTGGGTGGTGCAGGTGAGTGCGAGGGCCCCGGGTGGAGGAGTGGCCGGCTGTGGTTCGGTCGAAGGTTCGGCTTCAGGTTCGGTTTCTCGGGGCTGTGTTGCGGCGGAGGCCCAAGGCGGGACGGGTACCGTCAGGGTGCTCCCAGCTGCCGAACCCTCGCACTGGGTGAGGAGCCGCGGCACCGTCCCCCGGGCTCCCTGCAGGTGCTGGGCTACCTGAGAGATGAGGTGTGCGTGGTAGGAGTGGGTAATTATCATTCAAGTTATTAATACACTGCCTGGTACGGTATTATTTAATACCCCAGTGAGAAATGCAGGCTCTGCCCCGCCCCTTTCCCCTTCCGAAAGTTGTGTGCCTGAGAAGGCAGTTACACGTATTTTTTTTAGCAACAGAAAGTGCTGGCCTCGTACAAGGTTGTTGCATGTTAGGCTAAACGCACACAATGTGAGGCTAAACAAACACAGCTTTGTTTCCAGGTTGAACATAAGACCCGCAGTACCCTGGCATGGTCTTGGAAGGAAGGTCGTGTCTGGGTGTTTCTGTGGCCTCCTTCCTGACTCTGCCCACCAGAGCATTCCTGAAGTACTCAGTTTATAACTAACTGAAAAGCTGTTGATACATTTGCAGGTAAAAAACAGCTGAGGTGTCACGGGGGTTGCTGTGCAGTTCCTTATGACAAACAGTCTGCTTTTGCTATCATGCATTTATTCTCAAACTCGTGGAAGTTTTGCCTATATGTATTACCTGTAGGCAGTGCTCTTGGTACATAAGAGGACCTGTTATTAGTCCTCTCCAATCCCTGTTTCAAAGTCCAAGTTTTCCCAGTAATTTTTTGTGAGGTGACTTTAAGCTTATCTTTACTGCAGAACAGATTTCAAGGTAAGAGTCTGGTTGAATTACTGTAGATAAAGCCCCTGTCCTGAGCTGCTATCTTGGAGAGGGTCAACTACAGCCACATGTAGCAGCCTCGGAGCTATGCTGACGAAGCATCATGCACAGCTCTTTATTTCTCCTGCCATTTGCTTCCTGGTTGTGTTACTTCACGTGGAGTTCTCCCATGGATAGGTCACGGCACAGCTAATTTGAGACTTGGCTTTACTGTCAAGTGGTTATATTCTCTTTGAGACATACCCTTTAACAGCTGCTTTGTCACTGACCTAACTTGGAAATTAACCAAGCACTAAATCCAGTGTTGTGCTTGATGATGTTGTGGGAAACAGGCTTCAGGGCCCCTGGTGACTCCATAGGTCTAGCATCAGTCACCAGATAGAGTTGAACACAATCTGTTCTGCCCCCAACAATTCCTGCCTTGTTTTTCCTCCCATCCACAGGACCATCTCTTCTTAAACTGAAGTCAAATGCAATCTTTGTACTGAAATTTTGTGTTAATGGCTTTTTCACCTTTCTTACAGTATAACTTCTTTCTTACCCAGTGCCTAAGAGGCACTCTAGTTCAACATTTGACCTACTTTAAGAGTTGATTTTCCTCCTGTTTCTGTAAGATGGATGCATTCTTCTGTTGTTGAAGGCCTTGTACTTCTCCCTGGTGCTCCTGCCTTTCCTGAACCACATCTTGTAGATAAGGAACATGGAGGGTGATTTCTCCTCACCCTTAAGTTGCCTTCAACCTGTTTGATGACAGTTACTGCCCATGATGCAATGAGAAAGGTCAAATATCCACATCAGAAAACAGGATACAGAGAAAAAATGCAGCAAGCAGGATTACCTACACTGCATTGCGAGCTTGTCCACTGACTTACATTTTATTGGGACATTTTTTGAAGTTAATTTAAAAAAAAAAATGGGGGGAGATAATCACATTATTTAATGTTTTTTAGTGATGACAGAAACTTAGTGCCAGGACACTGTAACTCTTAGAACTTAAAAAATCCTTACAACTTAAAAAAGCCTTTTGTAAATCTTGAACTCATATCATAGCAGAGGAAAAAAGTGGGAAGATCTTTGTAGAAAGTCAGGCTTCCCAACCACTGTCTACTAAAAGGCTGGAAATTTGCGTTCTCTAGTTACTGGTATAGCAAGAGTAAGATTTCCTGTAAGGCTATTTGCTTAAGAATCTGGAGAAAACAAAAACTGAAGTTTGGGGGTTTTTCTCTGTGATTGTTGAGATAGATAAATTGCAGATCCACAGGCTGAGGAGAAGCAAATTCAGATGTTGTTTCCTTCTCGATTAAATTAGGTTTGATGTATTGCAGTTTTACTGTGCTCTTTGATTCACACTAACTTGAATGTGTCAAAAAAAAAAAAAAAAAAAAAAAGTTATGTCTGTATGTCTGCAGGTATTTCCCTTTTTTAGCATCCAATTCTAATCTCTAGGCAAAAGTTCCATATAAGCATACAGGGAATTTTCTGAAGCAGAATTTAAAAATTCAAATGACTGAATAAGCTATGGCATTTTGTTTCCAAGGTGTTTTATATGGATTTTTCAAAAAGGAAAGAGGATTACAAGACACAGGTTTATTAAATTTAGTGTAAAAGTTAATGTTTTTCTTTCTTATTTGATGCTCAAAAAAACATGAGCATGATGATATCACTATCTTTTTACTAAACTGGGAATGATAACTTGTTACTTGACTGGAATTGAGTGGAATTGGAAGCATTTACTCAATCAAGATGGTTTTTGACAGACCTGAGAAGTCACAGTATTTTAAAAAAAAAGAAAAAAAAATTACTGTTCTTGTTCTTCCCATCCTGCCCCATATGGCTTTTTTGATGTGAGGACTTTGACTCTTTAGTTCACAAATGAGCATCATCTTTTACAGTTATGTACAAGCAGTATCATCGTTTCTTGGGCTGTTCTTGCCTTCACAAAGGCACATGTAATGGGATCTAAACACACTCATTAGCTCCATTAAAATGCATGGGTGGAATGTTAGAAAGCCTTCCACACAGCTACTGGATATGTCAAACCAAGTATATAGTTAGTTATCATTATGTTTCTGGTCCTAGATAACTTTAATCTATTCTTGCTTTGTAGCATTATTCAGTATTCTCTCTTGTGGCAAGATCACTGTGTTGCCCCAGAAGCTCACAGAATTGGACAGTCAGCTGGCCACTTGGAGCCATTACAACTTACTGTAGATGGCTAAGTATTTCCTCATGTTATTGTATGTCCCTAGTTTAAAGACATTTTCTTGATGCAAATGTGGGTTTAGGGGTTGAAGGTGCAATACTACATGCTTGCTCTGCTTTTGTTCTCCCATACTCACCTACTTCTTTTTCTGCCTATGTCCCTTGTACTGCTGTGAATCACTATGACTGCTCTTGCGTTGCATTCTTACGTACTGGGCTTAGCAGGACAACCTGGGCAGCTGTAACCCCCTGTTTGGGACAGTGTTTCATTTTTCTCTTTTGTAGGTGTCAGATATTCATATCAGTAGATTTTGGGATCCCAAACGAACTTCAGACTTTGAAAAATTCTGTTCCGAAACAATTGATGTAATTCAGCCAGCACTTGTTCTAGCAACAGGTAAGCAGTTCAAAAGTGTGCATTTCCTGTTGAATGTGCTGACAAAGGAAGAGCAGATAAGCAAAATCCTAGAATCTCAAGAGAGAACCTTAAAACTGTAACATACCTTAAGAAATTAAAGTGGAATTTCAGCTGAAGATCTAATGCTAAAAGCAGTGATAATAACTTCTCAACTCAAGGGAATCAATTTTTGTTCAATGTCTTGAGGCTGACGTTGATTTTAGTGTGTATTATACATTACAAAGGCATAATTATGCAATACAGCTACTGTTTTCCTAGTACTTGTCTCTATACCTTGGTCCTTGCTACCAGCTACCTTCCTTCTTGTCCTCCTGGTAGTGTTTCTGCAGCATTCTTCAAATTGAAATTACAGAAGAGAATAATGTCTCTGATTAGTCATTAAAAGCTAGTTCCTCTGTCAGAACAATCCCTGCTCATTTGTACAAAATTCATCTGTGAACTAACATAAGATTTCTCTACTGGTTTCTGCTTGAACATGTTGTATCAAGGCAGGTGAAATAAGCCTTGCTGTTTCATTTTGTGGCTTGCTGCTGCTTTTGCTATTGGAACGTCTTGTGTTTTGGCAAGCAAATCAAAAAGACTGAGCCATTACTATATGCAAGGCTTTAGAAACTTAATGAGAGACCTGGACTTTTGTTTCTACAGAGAGTTACTTACCTGCTGCTTGCTTTTTGGGTTTAGAGTTAAGACATTGTTAGCATTCATCTTTTAACTAGCTGTTCAGAGAGGCGTTACTGTCTGAACAGGAGCGGTTTTGGTTCAAACTTTTAACTTGAGCTTCTATGACTAGAATCTTCAGGTGTAAGGAATACATAACTTTCTGCAGTGATGTGGTTGATGGATACTTGAACAAGATGCTGCATCTGCATTAGAAGGCATTTACCCTCATAGCAACCTCTTGGAGCAGGTGGCAGGAAGGTCCAAGATTGCACAGAGGGGACCTGCAAGGATTTAGATGAGGAGGTTTGGACTGCATGCTTGCCTAGGTCCAGTATTTGTGTAAGCTGTGTAGGCCTCTAGTTAAATCTTATCTTTGCACACTTTCCAGGTGACCTGACAGATGCTAAGACAAAAGATAAAGTGGGATCTGAACAGATAGAAGTAGAATGGCAAACTTACCAGTCAATCCTGAAGAGATCAAGGGTCATGGAAAAAACCAAGTGGATAGATATCAAAGGGAATCACGGTAAGAAGGAAATGAAACATCTCTTTCTTTCCTGTGATTACAGAGCTGATGTAGGCATGTTAGCATATGGAGGTAAAGTCTTAGTACTTACTAGCATGTTAGTGGTGGTTATAAGCCAGTACAAGGACTTCCCATCCACGTCTGCTCTACCAAGGGCACACTTGTTTACAGGCCATTACTGGAGTTTTAGTACCAGAGAAGGAAGAATTTTCATTTATTGGCAAGTGGTAAAACATATCATCAGATGTTACTTTCCAGGTCATAAGTTTACATACCCCATCTTTTAATGGAAGGGCAAACTGTAACCTTACCCCACTGAAGAAATGGTTTCAATTTACTTTACATAGACCACCCTATTAAATTAAAGGAAATATGCTATATTTTGAATAAAATTAACTCATGGAAGTTTGTACACACCATAGTTGTTGCTACATTCTAAGCAGTCAAACACAAGCTACAACATTGTAGGTTATATTAGCCAGCTGTTTCAGAAAGGGCAAAACTAGAAAGCCTAACACTGGGGAAAAATTAGTGCATGCTTTGTCATATACAGTCTGTATATGACATTTTATTCCCGTTTTCCTATGAGGCTCTTGGTACCAGCCTTAATGGAGAGGTGGACTTCTACTGCAGTACAGACCTCCCCAAGTCAGGATTTTATACGTGCTGTTCTTTGATGCTATTGCTACATTGTTTTCCTTGAATCAGTTGGGTCTTTCTTATAGAGAATGCACCCATCAAAAATGGTTCTGAAAATCTTTATAGCCAATGTGGAAACACAAATTTAACTTTTAGCCACTAAATGACATTTTACATTATCACACTCTTATCTTTGAATGGAAATGAGAAAACTATACCCACTTTTAGGTCAACTGCATCAAATACATAATGTCTTTTCTGTGCAGCTGAGCAGTCTGTTTGTCAATTATGCACTTAAACAATAAAAATACAGAGGTTAATGATCAACATGATCTAAAAGTTTCTTCATTTCCTTTTTCTCTCCCTTACAGATTCATTCAACATTCCACACCTGGATAATGTCCGAAATTATTACAGGTATATGTGTTTACCATACAGATGCTATTATATTCAAGGTTAAATTTGCCAAACAAAGTTCTGTTTTTGGTTACATACATGCTTTTGCACAGACATATCTATAAACCAATCATATTTACTGTCTCCTTTCTTTTCCATCACCAGTTAGTAGAGTAGAATAGATTGAGGAAATAGAGAATTCTTTGCACAGACTTCTCTCTTATCCCTCTGTGTTTTGTAATTGAATATAGTGTAAATTTGTCTAAGAAATGTTTCATGGATTATGTGTTCATTTTCCTGTGAGGAAACCCGTGTTTCCAAAGAACGCTTTTTCTCCTTAGAAGAGATTAAAAAAAAAGAAAAGCAGGTGAAAACTTCCCCTTTTAAATATTCTTTCTGAATGGCCAAAAGGGCTTTTCATGTCATATGGGTCCAAATTTTATCTGAGCCATTTCTTGACATCTGAATTATTTTAGAAAATTGAAAGTAGAGAAGCAAGATGGACAGTTAGTATGATGGAAAAATGTTCTTGAGAAACACACCTGAGATTTAAACCTAAAGACAGGCGAGGGAACTTTCCCCTCTTCAGCTGGCTCCTTTGCATGTACATTATAAAGGTAGCTTCAGCTGCAAATTGTGTTTAACTTCTCACTTTCTCCTGTCCTTCACATCTGAACACAAAATCTTGTCCCATAATTTTGTCAGTTTTGACTCTTTGGAACTGGAGTAGGACTTGGAAATCTAATTTCTAGTTTAATTCAGGCTTTTATGCCATCTACTTTGCAATAAGAACATAGATTAAACATCTGGTAGTTCAGCTTGCTTCAGTTCCTTGTGGTGCAGCAGGAACAGATACTTCTTTCCATAAATTCTGTGGGACAGGATCCTACAGCAACTGTGTTTAGAGAAGAACATAGAATTCACATGTGGATTTACCATGAAGGGACAAATGTATGGTGCCATGGCTTATGGAGATACTGGTGCAGTGTGCATCCCTGTATTTTGCCAGTTTTTTTGAATGACAATCTAGTATCAGTCTTCCACTCAAGTTTAAGGATGCTATCAGAAGTTCTAGTGGAACAGGTAGTTTTCTATCTAAGACTGAAAGAAGACACTAAGAGTCCTGAAAAAGACTCTTAATCATCCCATTAGTCATCTCTAATAGCAGAACTGTCTTCACGGGGACAATTTTATTAGTTTGATGCATTAATGAAATACAAAGATTAAGAAAATTTTTAGTAAATGTGCCACACTCCAGAAAGAGAGAAAGGAGATGACAAAATGAAATGGAGACTTGTGAAAGCCTTTTCTTCTCCCCCACCCCTGTGAAGTTAATCAAAAGAACAATGTTCTTCGTTTTGGTTTTGATGGTTTTTTTGTTGTTGTTTGAGCAACAGTAAGGCATTGTCTATTTGCCTTTTTGTGATTCCTGAACGAATAATTCAATTCTGCTGTACAACTTGGAGTGCTGTAACTTGCAGATACAAAAAGAGAGACTAGGTAAAAATAGTTATTAAACACCATATTCTGATGTTCATTATATATTGAAATTAAAGAAGGCAACAGTTATATTGAAATACAATAATATTTTTACACAAAAGCATGAGTTGCGATTTTATGTCCACAACATGAGCAGAGGTTTATTCAACTGTTACACATGCTTTTACATGGGACTAAAGGCAGAAATCTTAGTAATATGAGGCTGAGCTGCCAGTTTTCTTATTGAAGTACGTGATGTTCAGAAAGATAATGTTAACTTTAAAAAAAAATTACGAAAGGGTGTTTATTGCATTAGATGTATTGATCTCTATCTGATACTTGGTTTTAATATCTTGTCCTTTTTTTTGTTCTGGTCAACCTTCTTGGCAATTTTATTGTTTATTCTGAATGGTGGAGGAGTAGTGATGTGAACAGCTTTGTGAATGGCAGTGTTAAATCTATACTTGTCATCTGAACACAGGGATATTTTAGCTTTCACATATCATGCAGGGAGGTTTAAAAAAAAAAAACAAAAAACAAAAAAACCCAAACCAACCAAACAAAAAAAACCAAACCAGAACAACAAAGGCAACAAGAAAAAAACAAACCCAAAAAGACACAAGACCACAAAACACACGCAAAAAAACCCCAAAGAAAACAAAAATTACCCCCCCAATTAAACTAAATAACTTTGAGTTCTCTTGGACTTACTCACAACCATTGTAGTTACAGAATTTAATTCTTACTTGAGCAATTTAATAGGCTCCATTATGTGTCTTTGCCAGTGGAGGGTATGTGCGATTCCCAGTGTGCATGAAGTATCAAAATCACTTCAATTTTAGAAGCTAGAAAAACTGAAAATATTTATTGTCAGTGGAAGGAGAGAAAGCAATGTATGTGTTCATCATTACATGTATTTATCAAAGTCAATTTTAGCATAACCATGGCAGGGAGGAAAGGAATTAAATGCTGTGCCTTTTAAGTCCTTCCCTGTTTACAGTTGTCTCAGATTATTTTAAGATTGAAGAACTGAGTTAACATCAGGTAACATGCAAAAGAGCAGCAACCCTTTGCTCTCTGCTTTTACTCTCTTTATGAAGAATTCCCATGAAATTCCATAGGTGGCAGGAAAGCTGCTGAGATTTGGTATGTTGAGAAACAAGAGGGAGTAATAAGGAGTACTTACATGCTGCTTATAAGATTTTGTGTTGTGTGATACCTCTGTTTTGGATCTTTTGGAAAATAACTGAAAAGGTTCAGTATTTCTTTAGTTCAAACTCGTATTCCATTAGCCAACAGCTGATCATTCTACATCAGAGTAACTTAAGAGATTTCTAATACAATAGTGGAGACAAGAATTGATGCATCTGATACTTCTAGCTAAGCAAGGAAAAAATATTTTTGCAAAAAAATCTTTCAGGTACCAAGACAGTTTTATTTTTCCTTTGCAGATCTCCTTTAATTAAGAATGGTATAATATCCTACTGTCCTGTCATCTTGGCTGTTTGTTTTGCATTGTTTATGCTGCTGAGCTATTCTTTATCCATAAAAAGTGCCATGTTTCATAGGAAAAGTGTATTTAAACTAATTTTTTTTGAGTGCTAACCTGCTGCTTAACACATGACCTGTGTCATGACCTCTTTGAAGTACAGACTTGTAAATGCCATTGATTTCTAAGAAGAGACTTTACTGCAGTGACAAGAAGGAGTTAGATCTAATGCAAGCTGTTTTGCACTTGTACTGTTCTGGTTATTTTTGCCACTGCTGCAAGTTTCCCTAACAACAATATTTCCATTTTATTTTGATAGGAAATACTCTGCCTGGACTAAAGATGGCTCTTTCCACTACCTTCACACCACCTCTTTTGGGAACTATTCATTCATCTGTGTGGATGCCACACTCAACCCAGGCCCCAAGAGACCATATAATTTCCTTGGGATTTTAAACACGGTATTTTATAAATCTTGGCATTCCATTTTGCTGACTGTTTTACTTCTATCCTGGTTTGTTTGTTTTATAAAGAATTGTCTGGAAGATTTGTGTTCATCTAAGAGTCTACATTTTTATGCATAGGGGACAGTTAGAAAAAATGTCACTTAACATACAGAGTATTTGTTTTTTCTCTCTTAAGAATTAATCAGGTATAAAAATCTCAACATTAGATGTTTTAAGAACACTATTAGTAGTTTCTTAACTTTTAGCTAGACCAGAGTGATAATTTCTTTATATGCTGTAAACATTTTTTTAAGAACAAAACCCAAATGTCCTAATTTCACTCATTTTTGCTATGTTAGATGCTTTTCTCATTGAAATTACAGATGAGAGAGTTGCACTTACCAGTGTAATAATATGAATGATAGTGCTATAGAGAAATGTGTCATTTATGAAAGTGAGATCTGATCTTCTGAGACCATGAAAATCATGTGGTATTGTTTTGAAAGTATACCTTTAATCCCAATGTTTAAATCTCATGTCAGCTTAGATAACATCTTGCTTCTCTTAGATTTTTTTTTTTTTTTTTCCTCTTTAGTTTGTTGATATAGTATTCTTGAGAAACTCTTATGAAGTGTTGGCAGAGAGTTATTGTTTCATGGTAAACAGATGCCATATCTTGCCTGTGATAAAGGCCTCAATGAAAAGTAAAATATTCTACCTCTAATCCTGTCTAAAGGAGGCTCAACATTTAATTAAGTGTTTGTAAAGTACTTGATGGTACTTGGATGAAAGGTGGTGTAGTAGTGCCAAGTACTGTTCTCATTGTTTACTGTAATCCATAGTGGGTGCAGTAGATGTGCAGACAAACTCTCAGGAGCTAAGAAAAGCAGCTGAGCCTAGAGCTTCTGTCCTTGGACACAGTAAGTTAAGCATCTGCTTGCTAATTTTCCAGCAGCAGGAGTCCAGAGAGCATCGTTTGCAGATTTTCATGAAAAACTGAAGATACTGAAGACTTCAAGATCTTACTGATGTTGGGAGTCTCTCTGGATAGTAAATGGTTGATTTAATATTGGAAGTCAAACAAGTAAATGAGAGAAATTTGACTTGCTATGTCAAGAGTAACATTGTCAAGATTCAGCATCATAGTTCATACAGTTAAATGATGGTGCACAGTTTCCTGTTATGTCCATAAAAGACCATCCAGTGATTTAAGAGATATTAGGGAGGATAATTGTAAGGTGAAGATGTTTTTAAAGTCAACTCAAGCATGTTGTCTTTGGCTATATAAATAAGCAGTAGAAAGGATAGCCATATCATTTACCAAAGTTTCTCTTTATGTTGCACTTTTCCTATGTTCAGTTGCAAGGAAGGTGTTGAGTGTCTTGTTTTCAGTTTCTTTTTCCAGCATCAGATTTTAGGGAGACTTCTGGCGGTACCATTTTTTCATGCACAGGTTTGTGAAACAACTGAATGTGTTCCCTATAGGGGAAAAAAAAAAAAAAAGATTAATTGCATTCTTCACTGGCTTTTTTCTGCTGTCCTTTCCTTATTCTTTCCAAATAGTTTGAATGTTGAATAGTTTTTTTGTTTTTCTGTCAAACACCTGCCCATTTCAGAATCAAATGCAAGAGCTATCTTTGATGACAAGAGAAAGTCTTCACAGCAATCATACTATCTGGTTTGGCCATTATCCCACCTCAACAATCATCTCCTCAGCCCCAGGAATACGAACATTAATGAAGTAAGAGCTTTTTTTTTTCCTTGCTTTTTTTTTTTTTTTTTTTTTTTTTCTTTGAGTCTGAAGTACATTTGTTGCCTCTCTTTACATTCTTGTCGTATACTTTGCAGGTCTTCTGCAGTTCCATTTCCTCCCCAGCTCCAATAATCACAATTCTTATGTTTTATTACTAGTTCTGCCACAGCCTATTTATGTGGACATCTCCATACCCTGGGTGGGCTGATGCCAGCCTTGTACACTCAGCACCCTGGTGGCACTCTGGAACTTGAACTGGGAGACTGGAAGCATAACAGAAGGTGAGTAAACTCTGTGTGAACAAATTATTATATGGAGCCTACCTGGTTGTTCAGCGATTCCCTTTTATGCTGTTTGGAGTATTTGAAAGAAGTATTAGATCTGCCTGAGTGGTTATTATTGTTAATGCATTTGAAAAGTGTCTCTGTGTGTAAGTTTGGGGTTTTTTCCCTATGCCAACAGTGCAATAATAACTCAGTAAATTTTTTATTCATTCTCGATATTTAGAAATAAAAAGACTCCTGAATGTCCATTTAGTATGTGTTTAGTATTCAAAGTAGAAAATCCTAATAAAATTCAACATTACTACTTCAAAATACCCATGTGCTGCACCAGCTGTTAGAGTTTTAGAGACAAAAATAGTCTACCTGAGAAATGTTACTTTGGCAGCATATCAAAAAGTATTTGATGCTACATGGTTTCCTTAGTAACAGATGAGCTTTTATTCTGCAGTAATCCTAAGACAGACACTTGTATGTATACAGGAAGAGGGCACAATGGGGTCTTTGTCCCAGGCTAGAGTACCTGCCCAGACACTGTAGTAATGTACTTGATTTTTTTTTATTTAAACATAAAGTTCATCTATCTGATTCATATCCAAAATTCAGAAGGCACTTGGTATTTTTGGTCATGCTTCAGTGTTTTGTAATGAGAAGTAACCAGCTGTACATTTGGCTGATACAGGATCAACTACAGAGAGAATAAATGAAAAAGCAAATCAAACTAGTTCTGTTTAGGGACTTGGGAAGTATGGGAATCAGCTGTGCATGCAGTAGTTTGTACCCACAACATTTTTTCCCTTTCATCCCAGGTACCGGCTCCTTGCATTTGATCACGACCTCCTGAGCTTTGCAGATCTTAACTTTGAAGAGTGGCCTGTAGTTCTCATCACCAACCCCAAATCCCTCCTTTACAGCAGTGCTGCTCATGAACCACTAGTCAGAATTCTTTATTCCACTCACATCAGGTACCCTGTAATCTCGATTCACAACATTCAGCTACATTTTCATAGTTGTGCTTTTTCTTGATTATAATGTACATCTATATTTATATGTATATATACAAAAGCTTTTTTTTCAATTGTGTATGTCCATTGTTCTCAGATTTCACTTTTCTCTGCACAATTGTTCCTGAGAGCCACTTGTATCATATCTGTGATAAAAAGAGTAGTAATTCATGTTTGGTTTATTTATGCAGTTACTTTCCCTACAGTCAATTTAACTTTTTTTATCTAACCAAAGCTGCCAGTTATCTTGAAGTGTAATCTGTGTTATCAATTGCACATGTTCCTGTTGCCTCCACTGATTTCAAGATTTTGTTGATGTGTACTATATTAAGTGTTTTCTCTGTTTGCTTTGGATTTCTTAGCTTCTTGTGTGTTCAGTTTTATATCCTTTATACATTAAAACTTCTTAAGCTTCTGCCAGTTTTCATATGTCATACATATGTGTTTTTAAATCTCTCCCTCTTTCCTTTTCTACCTTTTCTAGTTATTTTTTTCATTTGCATTTCAAATGTCTGTGCCCTTTTCAACATCTTCTATTTGCTGTTAGACCAACATGAATGAAATACATGGGTATACTGCATACATGTAATTTCAACTCAAGGAAGTTCATCAGTTTTCAGTTAGGAAGCAGTGTCCAGCTAAGTCTGCCTACTTTCCAGTTTCCTATTTAGAACCTTATCTGAACATTTTTGTTATTATAGTAAATCTGTGAACAGGTAGAATCATTCATTGTAATTATATGACACTCCTCAGTTTGCCTGAAACATGCTCTGAAATGAAAGAAATTTTATGTACAATATATTGAGTATCTCAGTTTCACTACCAAGTGATAATAGAGTTGTTTCTATCTTAAATCTGTGAAAACACTCTTGCAGTCCACTCCGTTTTAAATAAATTTTAAATAAATTCAGTTACAAAGACTGAGAGGTTATGTTTTGACTTGCAAATTAAATTAAATTAAATTTAAAAACAAACCAAACAACAAAAACACCAAACAAAATTTTTAAAGTAACCCCACACCCCAACCAAAGGTCTTTGGAGAGAGAGTGTCAATTTTTGATGAAGACATCTACAAGTATTTCATTATATGTCTGTATGTGTGCATCACCCTTGTGTTAGCACATGTTTTTGACAGCAAGAGTTCTAAGATTATTTCTGCCAGGACCCGAGGATCTCTGCCCCTTTCTGTCCATTCCATTGCCCAGTTTCCTGTCCTATTCTTTTGAACAATACCATACAGTGCTTCTCTTTTTAACTGTAGGGAAGAGCTCCCATGTTGCCATTGACCTACCCACATTTCACTGTTTCAATTTCTAACTCTCAAACTCATAACTGTGGGGTAGCATAATCTTTAGAGGCTTCTCCTCAGGAAGTAATGGCAAATCTGCAAGTCCTGTTTATTTTGTTGTTTATTCATTCCTTAGAATTCTGGCCTTCTCTCCTTCTGGCATCACCTCTGTTGAAGTCTATATAGATGGAGTTCACCTGGGGAGTGCACATCAGGCATCTGGCCCTCTCTATGTGCTGAGGTGGAGCCCCCAGAACTACAGTAAAGGGTTCCATCACATAGATGTGACTGTCCAGGTAAGGTACCTGTTGGAATTCTTAGTACTGAATTTTTGTGTTGTCACATCTGCCCCATCACCTTCTGCATCACATAACTAGGGATAAAATACCTTAACTTATTTCACAGAATCACAGAATTGTCACAGTTGGAATGGACTTTTAAGATCACCATGTGCAACTGTCACACCACCTGCCCCCAGCTGCAGGGCACAAGAGGCCATGGTCCTGGTGCAGGAGCAGCAGGNACAGCATGTCCTGAAGTGCCTCATCTACATTCTGTTTGAGTATCTCCAAGGATGGTGACCCCACCACCTACCTGGCCAGCCTGTTCCAGTGCCTAGCTACTCTAATTCTTCCTAATATCTACTCTAAACCTCCCCTGGACCAATTTCAGGCTATTTCCTCTGTTCCTATAATTATTTACTTCAGAGATGAGGCAAACCCCCACCTCATTACAACCTCCTGGTTGTAGAGAGCAATAAGGTCTCCCTTTAGTTTCCTCTCCTCCAAACTAAACAATCCCAATTCCCTCAGCCTCTCTTCTTGGGATTTGTTTTCCAGACCCTTCACCAGCTTGGTTGCCCTCCTCTGAACTCCCTCTAGCACCTCAATGTCTTTCTTGTAGTGAGGGGCCCAGAACCATACACAGCACTCAAGGTGGGGCCCCACCAGTGCCAAGTACAGATGCATGACCATTCCTTTCTCCTGCTGGCCACACTATTCCTGATACAGATTTCCTTTTGTATTTGTCTCATTACAAAAAGCAAAGGATTTATTAAATGAAAAAAACACTGACCTCTAAAACATGCATAAAGCATATGGAAAAAAGAAAGGCTTCTTATTATTCATGAGAAGTAATAATACATGACAGAAGAGCAAATAATTGTTAAAAAATAAGTTACTTTGAGTAGCTGGCTTTTAACTTTCAAAGTTTTCTTAGAAAAAAGATAAAAGTGTTTGGTCAAGGTAAATAGGAAATAGCATCATGTTAGTTCAGAAGGAACTGGAAGATAATTCTGTCTTTGATTATCTATTTTAAGTTCTTTTAATGATCTCTTACAGGCTGAAAGTGAATATGATTTCTGTTTCCCAGAACATCAGAACTAATTGGTATTGATTTAGTGGGTGAAAAAATATTTTTCAGTGAATGCTTCTGTTCTTGGTGCTATATTCTATCTTCATACTTTCAAGTACCTGGAGAAAATATGAATAGTCATGGTCTGTACATTGTTTCTGGGATTGTCCAAATATTGTATCAGCTGTTTCACACTAAACATACTGAATCCTTTACTATAAATAAAACATTTATTGTGTACTGAAAGATAAGGTGTCAGTGTCAACACATGCAGAAATACCAAACTGTTGAATAGATGTAGGGCTCTTATTATCAGTTTCTAGCAAATATGCCAGAAAAGAAGCATTGCAAAGCCTCAAAACAGCTTGAGATGGGCTGTTATCTAGAACCAAGCTTTCAGAAAAAAAAAAGTGGTGGTGGTAGCCAATAAATAATGTTTCCCAAAACTCACTGAATATCTGACAGGATCTCCTTCACCCGTAGCTCTCCCAGATTATGATCTTACAATCAACACTTTACTTGAAACTACAAAATTGACAGTAAGTGTTTGTAGGTAGAAGTATTTAATACAGCAATATGCCAGAGATGCATGTGTTAACCTAAATCTTTCAGAAAAGCTACAGTGACAACTGGCAACTTTAACTAGGTATTTTGTGCACTACTAATACCTAATTGCTCTCTTATTTTATATCAATCTAGGATGCCTCAGGAAGAACTAACACACAGAGTCATGTATTTGCTTTGGAAGAAAACCTCTCTCTTAGATTTGGCTTTTGGGCATCTGTTGTTCTTCTCACTGACTTCTATCTTCTAGTAAGTACATACAGCAAAACAAAATCATTCTGCACTGGTTTCCCCAGAGACTGCAGGAGGCAATTTCATAATTCCTGCATAATGCATACACACATTTTGTGCAAGCAAGAAATGGAAAGTAAGCTACTGGAGGGAGTAGAAAAAGGAAACATTAAATCAGAAAACATCACTCTGATCTGTTGCATTGTGTGTTCTGGCAAAAATGCTGGAAAAAAAGGCTCACATCATCTGAACAGCTAGCTCTAGCAAAGGGAAAGACAAAATTGCCATTGACTTCAGCAAGTTCCAAGTCACAGTCACAAGTGTTACAGCTCAGCACATGTAAACAGGGCATGTCATAATAGTTTAGGTGCACTTAGAGAAGGAGATAGGAGAGTCCATATGACTGTGTCGTAATTGAACTCAAAGTTATTAATATTAGATTTGTTAATCAATAACTGATATTCTCCACAATGACTTGAACTGCAGTTCTGTTCAGTACAGTGCTCAGAAAATGTTTTACACAGGAAATGTATTCACACTTTTTCAGTGGATGTGTTTTACAAGCCCCAATCTTGAAAGATTGAGGTCTGTCACTTTCAGCCATTCAGCTGAATATAAGTCAGTAAGATGCAAGTCCAATAACTTAGGTGCTCAATAGTTTCTTTTTACTTTTCATTTCAATGACACCATCAAGATTTGAGTATGTGCTCCAGTGGGAAATCTTTGGATCATTCTATCAGTGTCCATAAGCCATGCTCCAAGGCAGCTTCTATTCCAGGGCTGCCTTAGAGTTAAAACTGTCTTTTCAGGCTCGTGTGCTCTTTGGACTGATTGTGCTGATTCAGATTGCCTTGATCATTGTTTTCAGATACCTCCAAAAGCCAGCACTCAGAGGTATGAACCAGTGTTTGTAGCTTTTAAAAGATCTAATTTTCCCTTAAGTTTTTCACTATTTGCCTTTATGCTAACAGTATAAAAGTAATGATGCTGTCAGTCACCATATGCATTTTGCATATAGTACTGTTGGGTTTGATTGAGTTCCCAGAAGCTGCTGTTTTGCTTTTAAGGGAAACCCAGAATCCCTCCAGTATATCAAATAAAGTAAATTAAACCCAAAAATCTTCATCAGGTATCTTTGCTTATATAAAAATTAAATTAATTGGAGTCTATAAGTTTCATTTTAATTTTCTCAATGAATTCAATGCAAGCACTGTTTTATTTTGTATTCTGTATGTATACTTGTTTCACTACAGTTGGCACAGAATTCTCCCTCACCTGAGTGGAGAAACAGACTTCCTTCTACAAAAAAAAAAAAAGTAATCTTTGCAAAGAATATGAACAGGCTTGGGTCTTTCTCAGTAAGACCAGTTCTGTTGTAACTTGGTATTTTGTTTGTGATAAATATGGTAAATGAAAATCAAGACTGTTAAACTGACATGAATAGGAGGAAGAGAGGTGACACACAAAAAAATCTCATTACAAGGTGTGTTTCAAGCAATTTTAAAGGGTAAACACCAGGAGTTTATGTCCCTTGTTTTATACTCCTAAACACATAGCATCCTGAGGTAACTACAGCAACTGCTTACATCTAAAAAGAATAGATTTTCACTTGCCTTTATGAAACTGAGTAGCTAAAAATGAAAAGAGGTATCATTCTGTGATCAGCTAGGTCCATATAGACTATGACAAACGTTTGACAAATTTGTTAACACTGTTGATTTCCAAAGGTCAAGCTTGCCCTCTGGAAGCTCATGCTTTGTGACAAGGGCAGCCATGTCATAGGTGAAATCCCAAAAGCTGAGTTCTATAGGAAAGCTCTCTCAATCTCAGTCTGTGAATTGCCTGCTTCAGCCAGAAAAGGGATATTGCTTGCTTTTTTTTTTTTCTGACATCAAACACTTGTCAGAAGGCTGCCACTAACTCCTAGCCTTTATTTTATCTGAGCTGCTATCAGATCTCACCAAGTAGATTTTATCAAAGAAAATTCAGTTAATGTAGTCCATGCTCACCTGCCTTTTTTGGTTTGCTGTTGGCATTTTGAATCTCTGAACTTCTCAGTTAATAGGAACTTTTTCCATGTTTTCATTCTAGCTAACTTAATTTTATGGGTAGACTGAACATAGTAAGTGTACTCATTTAGAATGGCAGCTTTTTCTGCTGTTTTAACATAGATGGTTATCAGTTCCTGACTTTGAGTTGTCACAGTAATAGTAGAAATGCATTCCCTGAAATTTGTTCTGTAGACATACCAAATATTAATTTTACATTTAATAGAATGAGTAAATAATGTGCAGATTTGTTTCAGAAAGACCAATATATGTGTGTGTGTGTGTTTGTATGTGTGTTGCAACCTGAATTAAGTGTAATTTTCTTAAATGTTGTCTCTGTTTAGAAAAGCCAGGATTACTTACTCTGACCTCGTATTCCCTTCATGTCTTCAGTAAAACAGACACCTTTTATTACTCTGTTCTGGTTCTGAACTTATACACCATACTGGGTAAGTAACCTAGAGTAATGGAGAACATAAATTAATATTTTAAAATTACGTGTTAGCTCCTGATGAAAAATGAGACTTCCAACATTTGGGAGAACAAGAAAATGTAAATTTACAAAATATATGTGGAACTTGAAAAGTTAATTTCCAAAGAGACTAAAGGTTTGTTTGCAAGAGCCAAACTTAGAAGCCCTAGAATTAATTCACCATTTGCTTTATTACATTACTCTGGAAGTGAAGTGAATATTTTAAAATTTAATTTGGTTTTCATTTTTTCTTTGAGTAAGATCTGGTTCTATCTTGGTATAAAATGAGTGTATGGAATGTACGTTTCACATGATGTCACCAAGACATCTCAGCTCTGATGATAACAATTTTAATTTATTTCCCCTCTGAATAACACATCACTAAAATAGCTGCTTTCTTGTCAGTCAGTGTAGCAGGTATAACACAGTGCAGCCTGCACACATTGATTTCTGGATTTTCCCGCTGAGCCAAGCGGGAATTTTTTGACCATGTCTTCCATATGTCTTACTGCAATTCTGGGAAGAGGGCAGCATTTGAAAGGAGCTATCTTTCCATTTCTCTTCTAAAGAAAATATTATATGTGGTATTGGAAATTGTCACAGAGATTAAACCAACTTAGAAGCATTTTCATTGCATGCCACAGCTCATTGGTGTGCCATGGTCTTTTCACATCTGATCCTTCATCAGGTTGCTGTTTGAAGATGAAAACAGACTTGTTACTATAGATGAGCAATAGAGAAGTCATTTTCCCCAGCTAACCACTTTTTACTCTGGAGTACAAAGGGCCATGTGAAAAAGGCCCGTGTCTATATTGTATTTTCTGATGGTGCTGTATGTTTGGTTTCCTTTCTTTCAGGACCATGGTTTGTAGGTGAACTGGTAGATGGCCAGCTGGGGGTCTGTTTTTCCTTTGGAGTGTTCACTGGTGGTTCCTTCTTACAGGGTGGTCTGACATTCTTCATTGGGATTTTACAGGTATATATTAATAAAAATTAAGGTTGAAAAATTGCTTTGTTCTGGTACTCTTTTCCTGATTTTTTTTTTTTTAATAGTTTCAAAAAGAGAAATCTTGGAAGGAAAGAGAAGAACAGTGGCCATGCCTAACTACAACAGCTTTCTTATCTTTCTGCAAGTTTAAAGGGCAGAAAGGAAGAAGGTTGTGCATTTATTTCTGAAATTTCTTTTCCTCTGATGTTGCTTTGGACTCTCTGGGATTAGAGACCACCTCTACAGATTTACCACTCAATTTTTTTTATCCTCAGCTCAGGCACAGGTTGCAGTGATTAAGCAAAAGGAACTGAAGGGCCATAGCAGCCCTTTACACTGACTAACCCTTCAGTAGTGTGGCTCTCCCTTTTCCAAGTACACAGGAGTCCAGTTTTCCCAGCAGTCTGACCTGGCTGCCCTCTGGTTTTCCCAGCTGCCATTAGTCTGAAAGAGAGGGTGTATTTCCTCAGCGTTTCACCCAGACCAATAGTGCTGCCCCCTGCATGGTCCCTGCCTTATGCCAGTGCAAACACTTGTCTGAGAGCTAAACAGACATAAGCACCATCCTTCTTTACTGTGCTACTATTTTGCCAAGTGTTCCCTGCATCAGCTCCAAGAAAGGTTAAATGCATGCCAGTGCCTCCCACTGCAGGATCTTGGAAGTGTATCCTGAGATTCCAGCTCTGGGAACTGTGCTCAGCTGTTAGAATGGGACTGTTTTACGTGCTCTTACCTTTGTATGTCCTCGTGTATGTTACCCAGAACGTTTGGCTTGCTCATCACCTTACTTTTTTCACTGCTCTTCTTTTCAGATGTTGTTTTTCAACCTGCCATTAATGGCCTATCTGTGTTGGTGCCTGCTGCTGCGGTGCCAGGGTCACAGCTTCCGCTCTCACCTCCGCCGGGGCCGTTGCCTGAAAGCTGTGCCCATCTACCTGACCATGACTCTCCTCCTGGCCTGGCATGTCTACTCCTGCTACTTGCTGCAGAGATCCTATGGGACCTTGGCTTTCTTCCTCTCCCCCATGAGGACGTGGCTGGTGGTGCTGACCCTGTTTCTGATTCACAAAACCTGGACACTGAAATCATCTGAGCTCAGATCTTACATAGTAGAAATGAAAAACTGCCAGAGCTCCTGACATACAGTGTCAGTATTCAACATCCTGACTTAAAAACTGTCAAGGCACAACCTACAGTTTTGTGATGCTGTAATTCCCTACAGGCCAACTCTTTAAGTGGTGAGATCTTAAGTTGTGCCTGCATTGCTACAGACCTGGATCAAAAAGGAAATGTAAAAACTATGTATTATACTTGTAATAAACTGAATAATATATGTTATATATATTTCCTTTCAATAGTAATGCAAGGCAGTAGCAGGAACAGTTGTGTGAGCTGTGACCAGGTGGATGATCAGCTGAGCCTGGTGGTAGAGATACAATGAAGTAGAAAGTTTAAGGAGCATCAGGGAGTCAGAGAGAGGGAGACTGATGGAGCAATGCTCTGCCCTTCAGGAGACAGAAGGGCCTTGGGACCACTGCTGAGGGAAGCTGGCACACAGGGTATTTTTTTTTCCTCTCTACTTCCAGTTGTGGCCAGAGGCACTGGAAGAAACAGACAGACCCAGTCTATCAATACCTGGCTCTGTGGCTGGTGTTACCACCACAGTTTGGGGGTTTTTGATGATGGGATGGCTGACACAGCACCAGGCCTGCTGGCATCAGAAGGGATCCACCTTTCTCAAAGAGGCAGGGGAGTACTTGTGCAGGATTTTGCAGGGCTCACTGACAGAACTTTGAACTAGATTGGAAGGAGGAGGGTGATTACATCAGGCTTCCCTGTGACAAGGTGTGGGATGACATGCCAAGGTCAAAGGGATGGGTTGCTTGCAAGGGCACTCGTCCTGCTGCTCAGAGATGTGCTGGACACATTGCAGCACACTCAAAGTCTTACAGAGATGAGCAAGGGGCTCCTGACGTAATAGGAGTGGACATGGAAGCACTGGGGAAATACCTCCAGGGAATTCAGTCACTCCAGACAGTAAGTCAGCTTCATCAGGGGCCCAACTTAAATGCCTTTATGGAGTGAGGGTGGGATGAATACTATGACTAGTGTTGGGAGGGAAAGATACAGGCTCTTCAGGAAGGACATGCAGGGGAGAAGAGGAGGGATTGTTGCCCTCTGTGTTGCTGGAATGCACGGAGCCCCACCTGGAGATGGATGAGGAACCAACTTGCTTATGGTTCAGGATTAAAGGGAGGGCAAGGACATGGTAGTCGGGATCTGCTGAAGATCACCTTACCAGGAAGACAGAGCAGAGGAGGCCCTTATAGACAGGAGTAGCCTCATGTTCACAAGCCTTGCCCTGGTGGAGGACTTAAACCACTCAGGTGCTGGAGGAACAGCATAGCAGGGCACAAACAATCCAGGAGGTTCCTGGAATGCACTGGTGATAACTTCCTTCTCCAAGTGACAAGAGAAGCCAATCAGGAGTAACTGGCTGATGAACATATCCTCGCTGGAAGTGCTTTGTTTTCCACTGCCAAGGCTGCCAGTTTTCCCACAGTTTACCAGTGAAAGGACAGTGAATGATCAGTGCTGCTGGGCTTCCAAGCTGTAGTCATGAGTTCAGCTTTAAAGTAAAGAATGGAGACAATGTCCTCAGGACTGAAGGTCCTGACCAATGTCTGTGAACAAGGGAGCCAGGGTGGTATTTCTGGTCAAATTCTGGTATTTCTCAGTCAAGTGCCTGAGAATGACTTAGGAGAACTCACTAATTCAAGCTTTTCTAAGCCTAAAAAGTATAGAACAATAATAATCCAGAGCCAAGAGACCTGAGGTGCCTTTATCTTTAAGGGGAACACTGTCCAGCTTCACAAAACTGCTGAGTGGAACATTTAAAATAATTCAGGTGATTTTTCTGTAACTTATTTATGGCTTCTCAAGAAAATGGATATGTAACTTATTTATGGCATCTTAGAAAAAAAACAGCAGTAACTGTAGTAGAAAATACAGGAAAATAAATTTAATTGGAACTATTAATTGTGATTAAGACTTTTTGTTAATTAAAGTTTACAGTTTTCCTATTTTTTAAATCTTGTTCCTCGATGACTGCTGATACAATAGGAAAAAGTAACAGCTCTTATTTGCATAATTTAAATACACTTAAGAGAATAAATACAGAATGTCATTCCTTGTTAAGTAAAAAATGCTTTTAGAAAATCAGGCAGGGCGCAAAATTGTGAAAACACTACTGAAAAATTACTAAGAAAACTGAGATTTGGCAATAGCTTTTATGTGACATGGGAGCATAACATATGGGAATACTTCTATTTCACATCTATACCCTGTGAGAAGACTGTTCTGAAATTAGACTTTATTATTGTGGTAGCAGTTGACTGCAATCTAAACAAATCTCAATGTAATAAAATGTCAGTGGGCTTAAAAATCCTAGTCTGTCAAGTATTTACTTTTTGGCTTCATGGGATGTTTGGTAGATGGATGGAATTCTGCTAAGAATCTCTCAACACTACTCTTAGTGTGGCAAGCTGTTTTATTTGTAGCTGTGCCATCCCTGGTGCTGAGGACACAAATAAGAAACACATGCTCTGAAATGTGTTTGATGTGTGAATTACACATGTATGTGGGACTGATACATAAAATGTGAGTGAAAGGGACCTTTCTACTGACTGGGTATGGCAGTGAAGAGCACGCTAGAAATGTACAACTTGACTCTGCACAGGAAGCACTTAGTTCATGTTCTCCAGCCACAGGTTTTCTCCATAAACAGTTTTCCAGTATTGTAAAACCTTAGCAGGAAAATACCAACTTTCGTAGTTGAGCTGTACACTTTAACACCAGAAGACTTTATTTAAGTCTTGATCTTCTTAAGTTTTTTTAATTCTTTGTATCGCAGCAGGCTGAAAGATCTTACAAGCACAGACTAGGAGATAGCCTCTAACTTAGCTGTCCTTCCCATACAGGCAAGTGGTTGCCTAAGTTAACTAGGAGTAACAAAAAGCATAGTTAAATTTTTTCCTTAAAACTAAAGCAAAAATAAATTTGTTTTGTGAAATGAAGCTCATCTCCCAGAACAGATCACCAGTCACTTAAATGAACAAGTGATAACTGGACAAACCTCTGACAAACAGGGAGACATGATAAATGTGCAAGCCACCCTATAATGAAAACTGCATTTGCTCCTGTCAGCCTGTGGAGCCCAAAAGAATCAGTCATAGAGGACTGAAGTAAGAAGGTCCAGTGGGAACAGACCCTGTGTTGTCCTCATAAATTGCCTGGGTTTGGTCCTCTTTCAAAGTTAAGCTTTTCTGCACGCTGTAAAGCAGCATTTCGACTGGGAAGGTAAAAAACATTGTGCTGTATTTTAGAATTTACATCAATTGGCATCAGTTCCTCAGAGCATTACATGGTTTCTGACATGTTTTTCCAGTTTATGAACGAAAGGATTTATTTATTAACTTCTTTTACTTGAACAGGACCAAATGGCTTTAGTATTCATTACTTCTGGCATATCTTTCTTTTAAGATAGTACTGCATGGCTGTTTCTGGGTATCCAAGAGAGTACAGAGGTGTCCTGAAGAGTACCCTTCCCAAGCTGTTCACTGAGAAGACAAATCAGAGCTACACAAAGTGAGCAAAGCAGTGTCAGATCATGGAACCAGACTGCCAAAGGACTTTGCATGCTAGAGGCAGAGATTAGTATCATCTGTGGCAAATCCATCTTTCATAGTATAAATGCTCTGTTACACTACTCTGCAGGGTTTGTTGGCTTGGATTGTTGCTTCTTTTAATTTGCATAGAGGAGCTCATTTAAAAGACAATTTCCATTTGAAACTACTCTAAAAGAACACTTGAAATAATTATTTAGAAAGAAAAATTCTGGCCTCACCACCTCTACTAAAAAAGTTAAAATACAAAAAGCCTAGCCAAAACAAACCCTACAACCCCACAAAAAACCCAACCTGAAACATTTCCAAAAGTTCAAAGAACCTCTTTCTGATCTGGCTGAAGCAAAGATGAGAGGCAGGAGCCTGCAGGGCACCGAAGGCTCATGCAGGCTGCCTGGCCCAAGGACACAGAAGGGGCTGTTCCAGTTTGGAATGCTCGTTGCTGCCCATACAGTTTTCTAATGGTGGTGTTAGTGTGGAAAGAGAGAGTTAGGTACTACTCTGGGGGAGTGGGACATAAAGGCAGCACCATCCCACCAGGAAAGCACCAGCAGATGTGCCTGTGCTGCTCCAGTTACACCCAGAACCTGGAGAAAGTCCAACCATGCTGGCTCCTGGCCAAACTTCACCCTATCAGAGCTTGGGCCTTGATCCTTAACCTCCCTTCCCACATTCCCAAGCCTGTGAAGGAAAGGAAAGCAAGTAATGGTAATGGGGTGAGGAAGGGTCCTTCTAACAGAGAAACAGAGTCTGCAGGGCGGTGTCAGAGATACAGAGAAACCAGTCCAAGAAGATAGTGGAGCAGAGGAGAGTAGACCCATAGCCCATAAAAACCTTACTACTTTCTCTCAATGTTTGTCCTGTTTCATATAAAAATTAACTGCACCTCCCTGTTTTTGCATAAACACTGCTTTTCTCCTTCATGCTGTCAGTTTTCTTTCATTACTGCTGCCGACCTCTTCAGCCATCCTCTTACCACCAACACTCCACAGGGTGCTGTGACAAAACTGAATTTTGCTATTTAAGATACTTTTCTGGTTGCGAAATTCCTTGTCCCTGCAGCTAAAAAGTCTGGACTAATTTCTGCTTCTTTCTGTACTTTTCCCAAAGAGTTCAGAGTTGTGTCTCACAAAATATTTTCTCGGTTTGGAGCTTCTTCCAGCTGCTCTTACCCTTTCCTACTGCAGGATATGCCATCTGCCCATGGTCTTCATTTATCACCTGGCAGTCTGCTTATGGATTGATTGCATAAACACACTTCCCACTGTGAAGAGAACCCAGAAAAGCAGCAGTCCATGAGAGCTACATTACAACAACAGGACTAAGTAATCCTGCAACTGCTTCTTCCACAATCAATGTATTAAAATACAAAACAAGGAGGTGAAGCTATTTGAAAGGCATCTGCCTTTGCTCTCCACACTTTTGCAACAACAGCTACTATAAACCACAGCAAGACACACATCTTGACTGGCAAGCTCTATTCATGACAGTGCTGACATTTTCCATATCCTGACAGAAAACAACCATCCTTGCACTAAACCACTGGGAGATCCTTCTATGAAAAAGAGGGGGGAAGAAATATGATGAACTAAAATAAATGTAGGAAAGGGGGGAGGGGGTGCAGGGTAAGAAAGCTTAAGGGAAGGAAATTAAATACAGGACAGCCAAAACCAAGTATTCAAGGTACACAGGGAGAAGGGATAGTAGTGGTAGTGGATGAAACTACTAAATACAAACAACAGAAGATTGGCTCAAACAAAGATAAAGTCTCTCTGCCCAGTGCTGTTTATTACCTTTTGAAACAAGAACTGCTTATTTATAAAGATTGTATTGCTGAACTTCTACTTACGGTTGTCACACAACTCGTACTCCAAACTCATGCTTGCCCTTGCTTAAGATCTTAGAAACTTTCCCTCAAAATCTTTGTAAGGTAAAGCTTCATGGGGTAAATGCTGGTGCTTCTGCAGCCAGTGACCATCCATCTGCTAACTCCAAAGCATCTTGGATTTTTGTTGCCAGCTGTCACTCTTTGCCCAACGAGCTCTGTCCTCTAGTGCAAAACACATGATTGCTGAGGAGTCACACTATTAAAATAATCAAGAAAGTATGACAAGGTGAAAAAAGATGTATTGATTAATCTTCTTTTACAACTATGGGCACATGGTTTAAAGCTTTTTCTCCCTTTGATTTTTATTTATTCTTCAGAGGTAACGTGCCAGGCTGAAGTAAAGAAACACTTCTGCGAGTATCCTAAGCATTTGGGGTACCAGGATGAGGCTTACTTTGACTGTCCCTATTTTTATTTTTTTCTTTTTTCTCTAAATCCATTTGGCTAATACTGATGTAATCATGACCCATACTGCCCTCTTGACTAATGCTGATAGAGCCTATATTGCCCTGGGTAGCTTACCTAACTACAGGAATGCTGCTGCAATCTGCATGATCTCACTCTGGATCACCCCTCACATCATCAGCTCTTAATAGGCTTACAACTTGTGTGGATTAGTAAGCAATTGCTGTAAAATTAATAGTGCTGGGAATTTCAAAATGTTATCATATTTTGCTTCAGTTTTGAAAAATAACTTCCTGGAGGACTGTCATTCCCACAAGCTGCATCAGCTCTCATTGCCAGAGATGAGCTCACCCTGGAGCAGCTCTTCAGCACTGTTCAGAAGTACAAAATCTGTACTTTGGACAAGTAAATGTTACTCTGGAAGCATAAATATGTCAGACTGAGGCCTTCACCTATAATATATGAAAGTAAAACAACATTCCAAAACCTTTTCAGCAGTGGTTATTGTTATGCTTTCTTACATTCATACAACACAAAGTCATCACAGTTCATAGATTAAGTCTCTTTTGAAATATATAGATATTTATTTAGCTTGCTTTGGCTACTACCCTGTGATACTCTTCCTTCCAAGAAGCCTGGAATTAAAACAGAAGGGTCTTCATCTTTAAGAATAAAAGGCATTTTTTCACAGAACAGCCTGTTGAAATGAAAACAAAACTGATAGACTGAAGGAAACCAAACAGGGGAATGCATGGCGTTCAACATCCAAGAATTAGGATGCTGAAACTTCAGTAGGAAGAGGTCAGTATCAAGGGTGGAATAAAACAGAAAAACACCAGGGTGATACCATCCCCCCCAAGTACCATATATATTTACGTTTAATTAGACAAACACACAAATAAGCCCTAAGTTCAATGGAGGACCTTCTGTTCCTAATTAAAATTGATACTATTTTAACTGAGCACCAATGGCAATACTAATGGTTTCATTGTAAAAATACTCTTCATAGAACAACTTAGGTTGGAAGGGACCTCAAGAGATCATCTACCCCACCTCCCTGCCATGGGCAGGGACATCTCACCCAGACAGGGCTGCATAAGGCTTCATCCAACCTGGCCTTGAACACCTCCAGGGAGGGGGCATCCACAACATCTCTGGGCAACTTGTTCCAGAGTCTCACCACTCTTGTACTAAAGAGTTTCTTCCTAATATCTAGTACTAAAGAGTTTCTCCTAATATCCAGTCTAAACCTATTCTCCTTCAGTTCAAAACCACTTCCCCTTCTCCTGTCACTGGACACTCTTACGAAATAAAAGTCCCTCTCCAGCCTCCCTGCAGGTTCCCTTAACACACTGGAAGGCAACAATAAGGTGCCCCCGGAGCCTTCTCTTCTTCAGGCTGAACAATCCCAGCTGCAGATTGGTTGAAGATGGGACTGAAACTGAAATGGGTTTCAAGTGCTCTGAAAATAGGGGATACAGTTCTACAAGACAGAGAAATGGACAGATGGATCAGTAAAAATTTGTTCCAGATGGCAAAATGGAAATATTTCTGTTATTAAAGACCTTTAATTCCAGAAACTGATTTTTTTCATTGCAATTCTCTATAAAAATTAGAACAGTTAAATTTCAAAACGATCAGTCAGATTGTCAGGGCAAACTTATGCTACTACATTAAAAATTCCTAGAGAAGTTACTGGGCACTGAGACAAACCATCCTGGGAATGGTGCACATCTACACTCGGAAATTCTTCTAATGAGCAAAAGCAGGTGGCTACATAAAACATTGCTTATGGGAAATCATACCTAGGATCTTCTGACTTCCAAACCAATACCCACAAAATATTTGCAAGTGTGCTAGCTGGCAACTATCAAAATCATGTCAAAGAACATATAACTCATTTCCAGTATAAATGAGTGCATTCCTGTTTCAGATTCTATTCAGTTTATTAGCACAGGTTCTGCCTTAGCATCTCAGAATCTCTGCTTTCAGTACATACAAAACATCAAAATGGTTTATTTAAGAAAACAGAAATTAGTGTAAGTAAAAACTTGCTGTTAAGAGACAGAATCCAATTATTTTTCACGAAGCAGTAGTTTTCACTTAGAAACTGAGACGATCTGTTTTCCAATATTGCCTCCACTCATCATGGACTGGAAAGCAGCTTCAAGAGAAATAATGAAATAAATTAGTGTCAAGCAGAATGTGCCAACTGACTTTCAAAAAAGAAGACAACATATTAAACAGCTCCACAACTTCAGATGGAAAAAAATCTGTAATAAACTGTGAAGGGCAGTTTCATGTCATCATTTTAAAAGCTGATTTGTAAGCAATTGTTTAGCCCATATACAAGGTAACAATTACATCTGCTGCTTTAGTGACATGCCATACAAACACCAAACATTGACTGGAGACCACACAAATGCTGTGTGTTCCACAAACTTTTGTGAAAGAAAAAGGTTTATAAATATTCTAGGTAATACAATAAATACCAGAGGCTGGTGCAAGTTAATAAATCTGTGAGTAAATAAAGTACGAAATATGACTCCTATATTTGATGAAATTCCTTCAAAATAGTTATTTATACCAGAAAGTAGCAATGATTAGAATAAATATAAATCTATATGGTTTGACTATCAATTCTACTGGTTACAACCCTGTGGGACTAAAGAGTAGATGGACTAACTCACACTCTTCCCTTTTACTGGAAAGAGAAGCATTTTTATGGAACATCTTGAATCACCTTGCTCTCCAGCATTGTCTCTGGACAATCTGTCACTGGAATCACAAGGTCCCCCTCATCTATGTATTTTCTGTGTTACAGATTTTTTAGTCTATCTTGTTTCTTAAAAAGAAATTATTTCCTACTTTGTTAAGCAATCGTTAATATGCTTTTCCTTTTCTTGTGTGTACTTTTCAGTTTATTTTTTCTGTTAGGAAATGAGGTAATAAACATAGTTTGGTTTTTTTTAAAGGCTAAGTTCCAAGTCTCCAAAATACCATTTTCTTTCAAATTCTAAGAAATGAGCAGTGCCTTAAATCCATCAATATCATCAGCTGCTAAGGTAGAAGTTTAAGAATTCACTCCCTATCCTCCTAGTAAAACAAACAATCTCAAAATCTATATTCAACAGGGGGTTTTAACATAAAAAAATCTTCTCACATAACTTTTTAAAACCTTTTAAAACCAAGTTTTATTGTAAAAATAGTATTTTAGATAAAATACAAAAATCTGAATTAATAAATGAAATAGGTAGTTAACCTTTTCTGTCACTGTATTTAATCAGATTATTATTCATAGAAAATCAAGTGAAAATCTTACCACCAATGTTCGCTAAGCCTTCGACCACGGTCTCTCTGACCTGTCAAGGCAAACAAGTCCTTTTAGCTTCCTTCAAAGTTCAACATTTCTTAGAAACATGCCACAAAACTTCCACAGAAACTACAAAAATCTCAAGGATTGTCTAGCTACAATGGGCAGGGTTCTGCTTGGGCCAGATTCTTTCGTCAAGAGTAGTGAATCCTTTCAGATAAACCTGCAGGCAATTTAATGCTTCAATCAGAATTAGAATATCCCTGCCAAAATGTCAAGTCTCAAGATTTTTCCTAGAAAAATTTAAGGATCACCCGAAGAATCAGAAACTCACTTAATGACAGACCTCACAGGGATGGGATGGATAAAGCATCTATCACAAAAAAATAAATGGTGATTATAAGCTTGAAAAAAAATATTAGACAAGATCCCCAGAAGCCTTCAGGGCACTAACCAAAAATTTTAAAGTGAGTATATTTGAAAGTTTGATTCCTTAAAGCCAAAGAAACACTTGCAGTCTGTACTGAAAGAAATACACACATCAGCAGCATGTAATTACAGAAGTCTGTCATATTACAGTCACATCCTCAGCAGCTATCTCCTAAAACAGTGCTCCCTAATAAGCTTTCAAGTATACTCAAGTGTTGGTAAGAAAATCTGTTCAAATCTGAGGCATAGTAAGAGAGCCAAGGACAAAGCAATTGGACTTGTAGTCAAAGCATGATCTAAGGAGACAGTATCACAGGCCACAGATTAGATTTAAAGTTCCTACCTTCAGTTTACCCTCCTGTATCCACTGACAGAGTTGTAATACACAAGCCTCTTGTTTGTCCATATAGTTCAACACTAAGAATCTCTCCCTGTGGGAAAAAAAAAAAAAGAGTGAGCCTTGATTTAAGAAAGCTTGGTAAGCACATTTTGAAATCTTTACAAATCTTTTCAGGGAAGAGCATTATGGAAACTGAAGGATTCTGAGTATTTACTACAATGAGACACAGCTCAGAGCTTTGCCAGCTGAGACAGCTCCCTGCAGTGGGAGCTTGACAGCAACAACAGTTTCAGACAAGTAATTCTGTTCAAGACAGAAGAATAGTAAAAAATCAAGTAGTATCACCAGAAGTAGAGGTCCATAAAATGCGACTATTCCTTTCTTTTTTTACTTTCTTTTTTTGATTGTTTTTTGTTGTCGTTGTTTTTTTGTGATAGGGAGAATAATTAGTGGGCCTACAACTAGATGGCAAGGGGAAATTAACTTTCAGGTTCCCCAAAATTTTGCATATCGTGCTGTCACAGCCACCTATAGCAATCCAGAAAATGAAACAGTCATCAAATCCAACAAAAACTTGTAGCAATGTACTGACTAAATTCCCCTTTGCCTTTCTACACCTTCCTTTTTTATCCATTTTTTAAAAGTGCAGACTACAGGAGCTGCAAAAGGAATTTTAATTAGAAGATGTCAATCCATTTGCACAGAAATCAAGTCTCCCCAACATTCTGCAATGCAATGAATGTAAAATCTCTTAAGACTTTACTTCACATCTCTGCTTTAGCTACACCTGAATCGTGAGATTCAGAAATTCTGTCGTAAGAAAAATCAATGTTTTACATGTATATATGGTACATCTACAGTCTCATTATTTAACAAAACCCCAAGAAGTAAAAATGCAATTTCAGTACAATCACAGCAACAGCTGCATCCTTACTTAAAAAAAAAATTAATTTTCTCACTGCCTGAACTACTACTACAGTTGGGGAGAAGGCACTGCCAAAAATCTGAGAACAGAACCCTGGCAACACCTTCCCTCATGCTGAAGAATCTGCCAGACTCCAGGACTAAATCAATCAAGCACAAAACATAACAACAGACAACTATGTTAACATAAAAAACAAAACGGACTTTTCCCATTTTTTTGTGCTGATATTAGAATTTCCTTTTATTTATTTCCTATTATTTATTTAGAATTTCCTTTTTTTCTACATTCTGTTCCATGTACACATGGAATATTGGGGAGCTACATACTCTCTTCCAAACATCAGAGTCACAATATTACACAGACAATCTACCTGGAACTTGGTCACAACTTCTGGAGGAGAAATGTACCTTGTGATATTCCTTTCTTTCTGTATTTTTTCTATGTCAGGAGGCAAGGGAGGAGGATAAGGCACATCTTTGTTATACTGAGAAATCTGTCCACACAGGATGATATGGCTGTTCTGATTCATCTGTTTTGGATAGCACAAAGTGAGAAAAATTGCATTCCCTGTTGTCAGACCCAAAATTTTCCAGAGATTTTATTGCAAATTTTTGACATGGGTATCCTTATTTAGAGCCACATTTCCTAGAAAAAGAGGGGAACACTTACAGACAGGTCCATTCAACCAATGACAGCATTCAGACAGAGCAATGCAGGGCAACAGTGGAAAAATAAATGGTATACCACCTATACATAATTTCAAAAGGCATTAAATACAAGGAACAGAAGAAACTGTTACCTTACCACACGCCCTTTTTGTCAGGAAGAAAGGGGCAATATGACAAAGAAGTTGGATACAGCTGTGATTTTAGAGCTCCCAAAGATAGCATTGCCACCAGAGGCTCTCTGCCTTGAGACAGAGTGGTTTCACATTAACAATGAAGAGGGCTGGTCACAAGTCTTCATGGAGGCCCACAAGAGTTGGTTTTGGTGAAGCCAGACAAAACACAAGATTCCTCTACTGACAGCCAAGGGTTTCAGACTATTACCAAGTCTGGCCAAAGAAGCCAGAGACTAGAAGCACAGATTTTGTTTCTTTGACTATACTGCCAGACCAGCCCAAGTGACAGACACTGATTTCAAATACCTGATTTCTCCTGGGACCAGGATCACCACCTGGATTAGATCAATGAAGAGGAAATGACTGTATTGTGGGCTGGTCTCCAGTATTAATTAATTGAAAGCTAGGTATGCAGTCAACAACGAGTAGAATCAACCCCCCAGCTGGTATAATCACCTGACTTATAACTGTATCACTGATGTCTCCACCAACATTGTCAAAGTAAACATCCACACCACCTGGGCAGAGGTCACGGAGCTGTTCTGCCACATTCCCCTTCTTGTAATTGATAGCAGCGTCGAACCCCATTTCTTGGACCAAAATGGAGCACTTTTCATCTGTGCCAGCAATCCCCACCACTTTAGAGCAGCCCTCCAGACGGCCAATCTGCAGGGGCACAGTTAGGAAAAAAAAACAACAACTAAATAAATAAACAAGAAGCAAAATCTGCCACCTTCCCAAACTAACAGCAGGAGGTTTAGTCCATGGAGCCACCAGTGACTGTCAGTACTGGAGAGACAAATACAGTATAAAATCACCATCTGTCAAGTACCATAACACAGTTAATAAAAGGCCAAAAAGACTGGACATAAATTGATTTAAATACATTCTTCATACACTTGCTTATGCATTGGTTCCTCACAGCTCCACTTTATAAGTAAGAATCACAGAATTTCTCTGGTTGGAAGAGACCTTCAAAATCATCCAGTTCAACACTCTAAGTAAGGCTTAAGCTTGCTTAATATCCATTGTGTTTGTGTGTATATATTTGTGTGCCTATATAGATGTATATATTTGTATATATGCACACACAAATTCACTGTGACATGTTCCTCAAAGCTGAGAAGGACAGAAGGGCTGTAAATCCCAGAACTCTAAAGAACACAAGACAAAGAAGGGTTTACTATGTTTTTTTGCTGACTATTTTCTAAAGGAGAAAAAAATCTAAGTCTCCAGTTAACCCAAAGACTGTGTTCAAATGGCAGCCTACTATATAAATATATAGTAAATACATGTATTTATACCATCCACTTCATTTATGCTAGAGACAAGGAGTCACTGTTTCTTTCCTCTGTTGGGCTGTTCTTTCCCGGTTTCTCATGAAACTGAAGTTTGACACCTCAAAACTTTCTCAGGGAGAGCGTGAGCCAAATTTGTGACACTGGCCCTTCCCATGGAGTTATACCTGCTCATGTTTTCCAATTATTTTATCCGTACATGTAGTAACCAGCATTTTTATGAAGATACACTTGGTAACAGAGTTTGCCTACCTGGCCGGCCAAGGAGCCACAGGCACCGGCTGCGCCGCTCACCACCATCGTCTGATTGGCACCCACAGCCACGTGTCCCTTCTCCCTTATACCCAGCAGGGCTGTCAGTCCTGTCATGCCAGCTGCCCCCAAGAAGTAGGAAAGGTGTCCATTCACAAGCTGTGGAATGAGCTACAAAAGAGAAACGTGTGGTGATGTTAATTTCTTTTTAAAGTGAGGTTTTGCTGTTTGCTGTTCGGTCGTCTTGAGGGTAGAAGACTAACTAAGGATATTTACCAGAAAAGGGATAATTGGTAGGGACAAGCTATCTAGAAGCTCCCTCTACCCTAACAACAAGTTTATACAAAATAAAACACAGATATTTCCACAGATTTAGAAAAAGTTTTTAATCAAAGTCACTCACCAAAACTTAAATTATGGAGGTGTCAAAAAACAGCTGGGAGATAAGAAGCTTCCAGCAATTGTGGACTATCCCTATGTTAGCATAAAGAATAAAACAGCACTGTTTTATCAAATACTGTGATTGTAGATCAGTGGCAAAGGGTCCTAAAGGAAGCAGTTTATTGGAAAGTATACATTATACACACTACAATAATTTTCTGTGTTACATAAGGATGTTCTGTGTTACACATGATTCTATGATTCTACACACACAATATCCCTAACACACTGTCACCTCTCCGCCTTCAACTTAATATTGAATACCCTGTCTTCTGTGGACATAAAATCTCAAGCAAAAGCTTTCATTAATATATGTTAGTGAAATAAACTTAATTAAATATATCTAAGGCTTTTTGTGTCTTATGACTACACTGTCATGGATCAGGAGCTCCACTAGAATTAGAATAATTAACATAATGAATTTAAAAAAGCACTTTCAGGGATACTTATTAACAAAAACAACAATTGAAATAATACTGCCATGCCTGGTAACCAAGAAAAAGATTTACATTTTCTTTGTTAAGAGAAGAGATAAATTGATACAGATGTTTCCACCTGTGAGTTAATCTGCCTTTTGAGAACTGGTTGCTCTAATAACACAGGCTTGTTTTTAACTAAGAAACAGCATAATTAGCCAATATTTTTAAAAATTAAAAATGTTTTGTTAAAGAAAATATCGACAATCAGGGCTTTGCATGTACATTACCTTTTGTAGCAAGCTTCCATCTAGAATTGCCACTGTCTGCCAGGGCCAGCTGAAGGAAGTTACAAAGTCTCCTTTGGCAAGGTTATCATGCTTACTCTCTTCCACAACCCCAATGCCCCCACCATCAGCAACTTCAGACAGCTGCCAGGGCAGGAGGTAATCTGAGCCCGTGTCCTCATTCATTCGGCAGCGCTGAAAGACACAGAGTTAATGAGAGGCTCTGGTGGAACACATGGTTGATGAGCTCCAGTGAAGCTGAGGATGAGAGAGGTTTAAAAATTCCAACACAAAGGGCTACTCAAAAATTTCTCAGTAAGACTGCAAATATTCGTCGGCTTTTCTTGGATCTCTCTTTCCACTTGTCTGCCCAGTACAAAAGGACCATTCTCACCTCCTTCGGGAGCATTACCAGAGCAAACACATTCTATAGATGCTGCCTTGGCTGTGCAACTGAAGACAACTCAGCTTGGGTCCAACAGGAACCCTGAACTGGACAAATCTTAGAAATGTAGGATTGAAAAAAAGGCCCACAAGTCACTTAGTCCATGCCTGTGCACTGAAGAACAGTCAAATATAGGTAACCATCCCTGACAGAGATACCTTTAATGAAACATCTTGAAATCTGAGTTTGTTTCAACATATCTCCACCTATAACCTGTGTTAGTACTTCAGGATTCTTAAACCTTTCCTTAATTCCCAAGCTAAACCTACTTTCCTGACATTAAGGCTGTTTCTTTTCTCCCATCTCCAACTCTGCAGGGAAGCAATTATCAGAATTCTCTTTATAGCAAACTTTTACATACGAGGAGACTGGGTCTGTCTGGTTTTCCTCCAAGCTTCACTTCCATTTCAACCTTCAACACTCATTCCACATGATTCCTACAGTTCTGCAGAACTGGGTGCAAGTGCTGGTTATGGCTTCATTTACTGCTCCTCTCTCTGTTGCCATTGTTTACAAAGTACTGACATATTTTTGTCCTCCTATCACCCACTTAAAAGAGAAAAATCTGACTTTCACTTGTAAACAACAAAACAGGGAATAGCTAAATAACATTTCACCCGAATGATTTATGTGTTTTGTCTAGAATTTTTTGCCTGATCATGTCCCTTGCTTGCTTTATCCCGAGATATTCCTCTTTTACCCATGCTTCCCCCAATTGAAAAATACTTCCTTCCATGGAAAGAAAAAAAAAAGTTTACAACTGTATATAAAAAAACAAAGTTCAGAAAAACCTGAAACAAACAAATCCATAACTATATCAGGGCTCAGAGTCTCTTCATGGCCCTACATTCATATTCCTATACATATATATATATCCCAGGCACATTAATACTAAATTCCTTTCCAATATAAGTCCATTAGAAAGAAAAGAATTACTAAGTTATACTAGAGATTCATTTTTCCTATAATTCGTAACTTTGGTGTTAAACAGCATTACAGCTACATGATTGAGGATATTTTAAAAAGCCACATTCTGGCTTAGCTCTGGTCCATCACCTACCATGTAAGGGTCCACAGAGAGATACAGGGTTCTAACACGAACTTGTCCTGCTTGGATTGTATCTGCTATTGTACTTTGTTCCAGTCGGAAGTTTTCAGCCACGGGCACTCCATTCTTACCTTATTTTAAAATGAAACAAATAAATGCATCAATATAGAATTTCAATATGGGAAGGCCTTATTTTTCTTAAGGTAGTATTTTTAAGTAAGTTAAGCTGTATCTTTACCATAGGTACAAAGCTACTGACAAACTTTGATGTTTTGTGTCAGAGACTAGGATTTAAATTGGCTGTACTGCCAGCACCCAAACTGCTGACTTGTTTATCTGGCAGATTATACTTACTTATACTTAAACTTAAGAAGGGGAGACTGAGGCTAGACATCAGAAAAAATTCTTTCCTGTGAGGGTGGTGAGATGGTGGAACAGGTTGCTGTGGCTGCCCCATCCCTGGATGCATTCAAGGCCAGGCTGGATGGGGCTTTGAGCAACCTGGTCTAATGGAAGGTGTCCCTGCCCATGGCAGGGGGGTTGGAACCACAGGATCTTGAAGGTACAATCCAAACCATTCTATGATTCTATGATTTTAGGGCTATTTGTAATTGAGAAGTATACAATACTCCCCCTAAAACTTAATACACACATGTGGGTCTTCTACAACAGGCAATTTATAAACTCAGTATTCAAAATACAGTGCTGACATCTGTAACAAGGCAACTGTGTTAGTAAGGAAGTAAACAAACCTTCAAGAGTGTAAATTAAAAAGCAAACACTTTGAAACATGGAAAAAAAGATGCAATATTTACTAAAAGAAAACAAAAAATGAACAGTAGTAAGATACTTCAGTATAGTCATCTCTTAAAATGCAAAACGGACAAATGTCAGAACTAAAAGGCAATGCTTGCTAACCTTTCTTCCCTTTGAGTCCCTGCACTTAGGGTTTCCTCATACATTGTGCATCACACTTTTTTTCGCACAGAAGAGTTTAGACATCTGCATATATACAGACTAAATAAATACACTCCACAATAAACTTTATTTAATGCTGAATGCAATATCAAGATACATGATTGTCAATATCTCAAGTTAGCATCTGTTTCTACCCGCAGCATTTTGGCACATTAGACAACTATAACAAACACATTCTTGCTTAATTGGAAGGAAATACATACCAGGGCGGGAATTCAGCACCACTCTCTGTATGATCATCCCTGCTTTTGCAGGAATTTCACAGTGGATTTCTACAAAGGAAAACACATGTCCTCAAATGTAAAATAAACAAGCTTGTGAATAAAGAATTCCCTGCTTACCCTTTTAAATCTGTGATTTTATACAGTATCACAGTAACGCCTTCTGAGAAGACTGGAAACTCCTTTTAAACACATCACCACCCCCTACCAGCTTGCAGCAGATGTGCTTGGTTTGCTTTGCTTTCCTGTGCTGACTGAGAACACTCTATTCCCACCTAAAAGACGCAGAGGCAGCTCTGCACGTCTAAGTCAGGTGCCATTCCACAGAAAGTGCACACACACACACATCAGGAATAGCATTATGCAGGAATATGATAAAAAGTGATTGTTGTACAAGATGTTTCACATGAAATAAGAAGTCTTACTATTAGCAGTGGGTTTTCTCCTAAGAAATGGTCTTGCCTAGAGATGAGAAATAATCAGATCACCATTTAACCTGTTTTATTGAAAAGTATCTCCCTGAACCTCAACACGTTAAAAGAGGACTGCAAATCTGTGTTCTTGCAACCCTGAGATGCCAAAGTGATTAACAGGGAATCAATCTGATTTGACAGGAGAAAAATCATGCTCCTACATGCTTTTGGAGCTAATATAAAACTGTCCTCAGCTGAGTGCCATAAATAACCAACCTCCACAAGAGGCAAGGAAATGAAGGAATGAAACGTGATAGCCAACGTCTTTGTCATAATGTTTATTTTGCTGACAAGGACAGTAAATTGAAGTGAAGCTAAACAGGTAAGCCTAGGAAGAGTACATCATCACTACTTATGCAACACACTTACCCTGTGAACACTGCAAAATACAGAACCTCCTGTTGGTACTGTTAGTGTTTAGATTACAGCACTCACAGATGTCAGGAGCTACAGCCTGGAGTGCTGAAAAACATAATTAAAAAGTTATCAGGAGAGAATGGGCATATCCCTGGCCTTTCCCTGGCCTCTAAACCCCACAACTGACTCAAACCAAAAGTGTGCTTTCACAAAGCAGATAAGAGTTTTAAGATTTGATTGTGTTCACATTTGAAAAGTGTACTTACTAGGTGAAAATCATTCAAGAGTTAATTTCTTTTCACATTTTCAACACAAAAGGGTGCTACAAGAAAAACTAGAAGAAATGGATCTTTAATGTGTTTTTACAGAATCACATCAGACATCAGTAAAAAACAAGTGACTGCTGAGTTCTTTTGTTTTCTTTTGTTCAAAAGAAAAAAAAAAACAACACACCACACTTTGATGAAGTTACTACTTGCTGCTTGAAAATGAAAAATGAGCACTGAAAATACAGGAGTTAACAGTTCAAGAGAGAAATAAAAAAATTTTACACTCAAAGCTGATACCATCTTTGGAATAAATATACTCATGTAAAACCCCAAAAGTAATGATGGCCTTAGCTAAACTTTGGCAACTCTCAGGTTCATCATGTTCAGTTACAGACTTCCTGCATGCCTGTGGGCATGCCACTTTGTGCTTCTTTCAGAAAGTGTTTTTCAGAACAAAATTCCAAATTCCTGCTGATAACATTTCCCTAAGAAAATTACATTCAAGTGGTACAGTTATCGTCTGAGCAATTGTCTTAGCACCTGAGAATTTGTGCTAACTTAGTGAGCATTTTATTAACGTGTCAGATCTGCCCAGTGGAATTTCAAAGGGCAGCCACATTCTACCAACTTGCACACATAGAGAAGTTGGCTGAAGTTTATAACCACTAATGGAAATGCTCTGTGCAGAAATAGTGAGTCAAGAACACAATGACTATAAACCAATGGTGATTTGACAGCTCACATAAAATCTGGGCAAATCATTCCTCTACGTATTATTCATATTCAGATCAAATCTATACAAGGTGTTAAAGGTTCCATCCACTGTTTTCAGCCAGAGTAGGCAGAATTGCTGTACAGATCAGGCCTTACAGAAGAGCCCTCTGTCACAACTGATAACACAGTTTCTGTTGTCCTGAAACTAAATACCTGTGCTGTGCAAGCAGAAAAATTCAACCTGAAAAATAAGAGACGATGGGAAGCATTTTTATTTTGCCTAACACAGAGATATTTTTTCTGTAATAGTAGAGAGAAAAAAGGAAGAGTTCTTTAAAGAAAAAAGCCAAATATATCAACCTAGTAAAAAAAAGAAAAAGCAATACAGAGCAGAATAGAAAGGTGAAAATGGAAAATGTATACAGAACTTTAGATTACTACTTTGAATGCCTGCTATTCTGAGAGAACAAAAATGCTATTGATTTCCTAGGTCATTTTCACACCTTTTGGTTGAGAAGCCTGTGTACTAATTTAATTTGAAAATCTTCCAGATGCTGTGAGTGGGTAGACAGAAAGTGAGGCTGGAAGCTGAACTGTCACTCACTGTATGACAACTGTCACAGTAAAGTGCAACACTGGAGATGGACATTTACTTCTAAATATGACTGCACTTTTCAGTAGAAGTCAGAAACATAAGCAAATGCTCACAGTAATACCATAACATAGTAAGAAACAATCAGACTTTCCTCAAATTATAAACAGCATGGAACTGATGGAAAAGAGTAAGTGGAGGCAGCATCCTTTTGCACCATAAACTAAGGTTAAGGTTTTGGAGAAAGAAAATGGGTTTTTTAGAAGTGAGATAAAGGAGATTTGTATCATATAGATATTCTTTTTCAATAAATGCATGATGACATGAAGGATGCTTTTGACTTTTTGTTTTTTTTAAGACCTGCAGGAAGCAACATGCTATATTTACTATATTTAACTGTATTCACTATATTTAATTTTACCAAATAAAACCAAATTAGTTTTACTCTTTAAATCAAATGGAATTTAAAAAATTACAAGGTTTAGCATCATTCTATGCCAAGATCACCTGACCTCCCTTATTAGTACAACAGGCACCTTAACCAGAACAACAGCAGAACCTTCATGAGAGTCATGAGTATGTTTTAACTCAGATTTATTCTTATCTGTTTTTTCTCTTGCCTTCCTTTCCCCATTTTTGCAGAGAGACATCTGATAGCTTCTTTTAAAAATGTTAAATAAATGCCTTTACATTGAAATGCTCATTTTGTTTGTCCTAGGCTTGGTTCCTAGGACTTGTTGTTTCTGAGACTGCCCATCAGAGTTTTCAGTTACATATACTTTTTCCAGAATGATTCACCTGCTTCCAAGTTGCTAAGAGCCCATGCCAAGTGCAATCTAGTAAAAAAAGAGGGGAAGGTAGCTTTTACCTCCTGTATCTGGCCCAGGCAGCACGGAGGAAGAAGACAGTCAAGCTAAATGGAGGACAAGTAAGACTGAAGTCTTCTGAAACTGTGGTCTCAAAACATTTGGAACAAGGATCCTCAGAGGAAACTCCAAGAAAGAAATTTCAAGGAAGAATGACGCTGAATGAAGAACATGCAGGAAGGAAAGCTGGGAAGGACTTGTGCTAGGAAGCAGTGAGAACAAGGGAAACGTGGCAAGAATAGCAATTTAAAAGGCCAGTGAAGCAGGGAAGAGAGGAACAGAACAGACAGAAAGTGGAGAAACCGCGAACAATGAATGAGACAGAACCAGGCATAACTGGAAAGGTAAGGATAATGGAAATGGAAAAGCAAATATAATGGATTAGGCACCAAGGTCTCCACCACACCCCTAAGCAGCTCTACGTTTGAAGTGTTCAAAAAGCAGAAGCCACAATCAATATAGTGAATGGAGAAAAATGCGTGCTATAAAAAGGTAAGTACTTTCATGAATAAAACTAATAAATCTAGATTTCTTAATGTTTCATGTCTGAATTCTCTGGTGTGAAGTTCATCCCATATGGCCTTCTCTACATGGATTCTTTGATGCACTATAATGGTCAAGGGCAGGCTGCAGTCTTTTCCTCAAGAAAGAAACATGTGAAAAAGAATGACAATAGTAGTAGGATCTCAATCCAGGCTTATTTATTTTGCTTTTGCTTCTCTCTCTCTCTTTTTTTTTTTTTTTTTAAACAAATAGTTGTGTTGTGTCAGAGTAGCTGAAAATTATTTAAAAATACCAGCACGGAAGGCCTGGTTTTTCTTAGCAGATTTTTAGGTCAGGAATGAACAGAAGAATGCAGAGTGCTGCCAGAAAGGAAGGAGCAATCACTTCAGCAGAAGCAGCACCTGATGTTTTTTTAAGAAGCCGCTGATAAAGGCTCACCCATCAGAGCAACCCGAGAGACTGTATTGCTTATCCCTTGGTGTGACCCCAGCCCCAGTCAGAAATCACTGCTGTCACGGGTGAAAGAGACACTTGAAGACTGCCTTGCAGATGGTTCTTTTTTACCGCTTTCGGAAGCCGCAACCAGAAATAATTCAGGAGAGAGAAACCGGGAGGTCAGAAGCAACGATGGATTCCACTGGTAGGTGCAGCACCTGATGCTGGAGCTCAGGAGGAATCCCAGAGGAAAAGATCCCTCCCTTCACCCCCGTTTCACCCGGGGGGGGCTCCGCAAAGCTGAATTCGGTCCTGGAGCCCGGGCACTCCCCAAACCCCTCAGAGCGGAGCTCCTGCCCCGACGAAGCGCTCATCCCCGAGGTGACGGTGACTGCGGGAATGCGGGCAGGGGCCCGGTCCGGTCCTGTCCTGCCTCGTCAGGAAGGGCTCGGCGGCCGCTGCCACCCTCTCCTTCCTTCCTTCCTCCCTCCCTCACTCCCTTCCTCTGCAAGGGAAAGATGGCCCCAGCCCTCCCCAGTTTTACCGCTGTTTCCGAGCCACACTCCTCCCCAGGGGGACGAGGGGCACACACCGAGCGTCCCACAAGACCCCCGGGGCCTCTCTGCCCGGCGGGGCCGCGCTACCCCCGCGATATCCTCATCGCTCCCGGTGAGTGTTGGCGGCCGAGGCCACCACGCACCCCGACCCCGCTCACCTTGACCCGCAGCCTTCCCGCACCCTCCTTACGGGGCGGCCCCGCCTGTGCTCCGCGGTGCCCATGCGCGCAGAGGCCTTGCACAGGGGCAGGCTGAGAACAGCTGCCAGCGGCGGGGCCCGCCCTAGAGCCGGCCCGGCCCGGCCCGGCCGCTGGGGGATGTAGTGGGTGGCGATCGCCTCCCCCTAGCTGCAGACTTCCAGTTTTGCCCCCTCATTTCGCCGGGGGTTGGCCCGCAGGAATGTGGGCCACGGGGTGCTGGTGGGTGGGGG
>JAAWXA010000009.1:3444073-3542862 GCA_038090715.1 Florisuga fusca
GGTGGTGCTGGTGGATGGGGGTGGTGCTGGTGGATGGGGGTGGTGCTGGTGGGTGCTGGCGGTGCTGGTGCTGGTGCTGATGCTGATGCTGATGCTGATGCTGATGCTGATGGGTGGTGGTGCTGGTGGTGCTGGGTGCTGGTGGTCCATCTTGTGAGGGACCCTAAGGGGCTTTTCTTGGAGCTGGAGGGTAACACCGAGAGAGATCTCGTTGCTTGCTTGTTGTAGTGGATGAGGAGGTGTTGATGGATGCGGCACAGCGCTGTGTTACAGCCTCACAAACTTCAGTCCAGTCGCCGTTGTGTTCAAGGCGATGTCGCCTGTGTACGTTCTCTATTCTCGAAGGCAGCTGAAGAGGCACCTTTACTGAAAGAACCTGCTGCGAGAGGATGAATAACTGAAGAGTCAGAGTTTTCCTGGGCTGGGGCTCAGGTCCTGGTACTGCCAGACGTGATGACACCGAGCACTCGCCCCACGCTGCAGTGAGTCACCGCGCTGGAAAGGCAAACAGGGCTGTGAATTGGCCACCGAGACGGTGGAAAATGCTGCGGAGCTTCAAGTGGCCACTTAAGACTGGAAAAACTTCCAGACTAATGATCCTGATGACTTGGTACCTGCCTCTCGCATAAAGGCAGGCAAAGCCTGTTATGGTAGCTCTACCCATAGCACTTTAATGCAGGTCTAAGTGACCAATTTATATTTGTGCCACCATAACACACTAAGCTATGTATTTCAAAGTTGTAATGTCACTGGAACTGGCATGGTTTAGGAAAAAAAAAAAAAAAAAAAAAAAAAAAAAAAAAAAAAAAAAAAAAAAAAAAAAAGGAAGGTTTCTTAATAAGGGAATTTATATTTCAGGTTTTTTTTTCCTGACTTGTATCAGTTGATCTAGTGACAGGTCAACTTACTGGTGTAATCTGCTGAAAATAAGTCTTCAGGTTTGGAGGTGTCCCCATAGTTTCAAATGGGCATATCTTGTATGTAGGAGGCCTGCATTAAAATGAATTAGTGGATGAATGCTGACTTGCCTCATCATATTTGTGCAAGAGAAGAGTAGCACAATTATTACAAAAATAATTGTTTCGGAAATGAATGTTACATGTCATTATATGAGCAAATAGGGAAAGAGTATGAATTGTATTAATGGAGGGCTCCCTGTTCATTTAGAAGTTGTGTATCTCAGTGACTACTCATAACTTAGGGAAAAGTGGGGAAAACTTCCAACATATTAAATGGGCTTTCAAATTCTCTGTACAGCTCCACTCTTGCCTAGCACAGGATGTCTTTGTTTTCTCCACAAGCAGGGTTATCCTCAAAGGTGATTACAGCAATCATCTGCCATTTACTGCTTTAACCCCTTATGTTCACCCCCACCCCACTGTCTCTTTCATTAAGTTAAACGCTTGTGAAATAAGTTCAGGAGTGAGTTTAAAATGCAATAGCCATTCAGCACTGACTTGCCTCGTGGATATGTGTTCCATCCTAAGAATGCCTTTTTTGTGGTTTATCTTAATCCTCCTCAGACTAAGATAAACAACACAAAGTCACACTTCATGGGAAGTGAAGGAATCCACCCATGCAGGCCAGTGTGGAACAGGTGTTACATAACAGGAATTAGAGGCTGTTACCACATACAACCAGGCTCAATCAACCCCAGTGTCATCATCTTGCAGCTGGGCAGAGGTGAAATGGGGGATGCTGGAAGATGGTTGTGATCACTTACAACAAATCGCTGCTGCCTACCCAGACAGGGACACTTCACTAAACAGATATTCCCCCCAGTTCAAGGTTTTCTCTTACCAACTTCAGGCAAATTTGTGAAAGCAAAAACATTCCTTGGCCAGGTGGTGGGATTAAAAACTCTTTGTCCTGTCTGATCCTTTTACAAAGACAGGAAGTCATTTTGGATACAATATCATTAGCTTCCAGAATCACTTTGACAGAGTGTAAAAGTGAAACAGCTTCCTGGTTCAGAGTGGTTAAAATCATATTGTCATCAATTTTAACTAAGCCAGTATACAATATTTAAAATAGAACTCAAAAAAACAGAATCTGTAGGCTTTTATCTTTTTTTTGTGTGTTTGTTTTTCAAATTGATTGACTGTTCAGATGAGTCCAGATCTTCCTGATTACTTGCCCTTACTTTGGAAGCAATAAACCTTACATATTCAGCCTATAATGTTTTTAAAATGCAAAGTAATCCTGTTTGTTTTCCAAGATTCACTGGGCTCATGCATCACATTTATGAGAGAATGTAATAGCAAATCACCTTTTATACTTTTCCATGTTCACAGGTAATTCATAATCTTGGCAGATGTGTGCCCTCTCCTCGCCATTTTTAATTAATGTCACTATGATCAGTAGTCTTTTAAAATCTCTGTAGATTAATAATACATATGCTGTTTATGTAATTGCAGCTGTGTTTTGGTCACCACAATCCTCTGGGGTATGCATGAGCTCTGAATGATACCATATTCTTTAGCCTGTGTGTGTAGGGAGCAAAATGGTCTATCAAGAAATATCCTTCATAGATTCTGTGGACAGGAATGATCAGTTAGATTACTCAAATCCAACTCAAATTTCTCTTTTTGATCGCCTCTTACATGGTAGGAAAGTAAGATGTCATCTGCTGTAGGGAAGCATTTTTCTAAGTTTTAAACTGATCTTCAGAGAGTTGATGAAATGTTCACTGCAGGTATTTTGAGGAAAGGTGTGTGTGCCTTTTCCACTGATAGAACGGCCTTATGGAAGAACTCAGCAAGTGATTATCTCCTGTATTCTTGGGTAACAAAACCAGTTCACTTGCCCTACAAATTCTGAAACAGTGTTTCAGGCTGCGGGAAGAAAAATTATTGCAAAATCTGTGGTACACTTGGAATTTCTGGTTCTCTAAACTGGTAGTTTACTAGTAACAGTTTACTCGTCTTCAATTAGGTTTCTTCCCCTCATTGCTGAGCCAGAAAGACAACGAGAAATACCCCATTTTCCTTCAATGCTATGACAGACTGAGTGTAATTTGAGCTAATCCACATCCCTTCACATGAAATATTTTAAGAGCTTGCAGATGATTCATTCTGTCAGCTAAGCTGTGGATGCAAGAACTTCATCAGAGGACAGTCAGACATTAGGTCATTACAGCCATTTGCAGTGACTGATTCAGTGTAAGCAATCCAGAGCAAGAAATGAAAAATTTTAGCTTGAGACAGTTGTTGATGGTGAACTGAGTTCAGGTCAGAGTGACATACACGTACCATGCTGGAGAGTGCAGTTTAAAGGTGACTTGTCAGCAGCTCACCTCTTGGATGAAAATGTTGGTAAGGGCAGACAGATGGGAAAACAAGTTATCACCCAATTGAGATCATGCCACCCACTTCTGAATTATATCTGGGTTTTGATTTGGGTTTTTTTGTTGGTATTGTGGTAGCGGTGTTTGGGTGTTGGTTTTGGATTTTTTTGTTTCTCTTGGTTTTGCAGATCCTGTTTTGTAAGAAGAAACAAGCCCCACAATGTTAAAAAACTGTTTTGCAGGTGGCCCCTTAGCTGTCTTAAGAGACTTAAACTTTCTGGTGCTAATTGCTAGCAAATTGGGCTTCATCTGTACAGGTAAGTATACAGATAAGAAGCAGTTGCTACTTTTTATGGTAAGTTGTTTTTCTGATGCTTAGTGCTTGGTAATGCCTTCACCCATATTTCTTGGTCATTGTTTCAAAACTTTCATCTGAGTTCTGACTGACCAAATGACACAGGTAGCATCTAGATTTGCCCTATGAACAGACTTTGCTAGCCAAAACTACTGGTTTTGATATATGTTCATACAGAAGAGCATCTGTAGGGCACATCTTGAAGATTAATTGTAAGGTAATAACTGCTTTTGTTTTAAAAGTAAAATACAGTAAATCAGTAACACACCCTGATATCTGACTTTTGAGGAAAACACAGGGTTAAAAGGCTTTTGCATAAAAGTTGTTGGGCGCCATCTTTAACTATTTGGAATTTTGTAAAACCTTTTAAATCAGTGAAAAGTGGGCACAGTATGTTATCATTTTAATCTGATAGAGATTGCTGTTGTTTGATCATCAAAGTTTTACTCAAAATTTCATTTCTGTCTGTGCCTTTCATCCTAAGAGAAGAAAGAATATACTGAAGTGCTTGTTCCAGAGACTTATTTTCCTGTTGTCTTTAGTTTGTTAGTGATGGTTTCTTAAATCCAATCAGAAAGGGTCAAGTGATGTTCTGTTAGTGTTTATATTATTAAATATAGCAAAGGTACATTTTGGTATAGCTACTTATTTAACATTTATAAATGACCTGAGCACATCATAGGTGAAAACTACTGATGTTATGCACTGTCATACCAGAATGACATCTTTCATTTTTTTTACTGCAGAACTGCTGAGGGAATTAGGCCTTTATGCTTTAGAATCACACTGCTAGATAATCATATACCTCTGTGCAGGAGCTCTGTGTGCCATTCCTATTTAATGATTTCTCTCTGTTATACAAAAAATATGGTTCTCCTAATACTCCCTCAGAAATATAAAACTATTGAGGTACTTCTTTTGGTATGGTTTATGTTTTGTACCCTAAGATTCAGTCATGTATCAGAACAAAAATACTGAATTTTCTCAATGTAATTAATATAAAGCATTATCATACATCTGTTGCAGACATCATTAAAAAGTTTAAATTTTAATTTTGTCGTCATGGCATTTAATAGTTGTACATGCTTGCAATACATTGTTGTAATTCAAAACAGGAAGATTGGAAGGTTTTAAAATGAAGAATACCTGTAAACTTGAAGGTATATTCTTCTGTTTTCTCCACTGTCTAAAAAATACTGCAAGATTGGAAACAAAGTTGTTAAATATAAGTGATCCTGTATTTTTTCTTGTTTCACAGTTCATGTGAATAGAAACTAGGAACATTCAGTGAAAAGGAAAATAAATTTGTAATTTAGAAAGAACTGAGGTTATCATGAATCAAGCTTCATTATGTGAGCATCCAAGATATTGAACCATCCTCAAAAATGGGGAGAAGGAAGAAATGTGGTCATAAAGGCTCAAACGACTTATTCAGGACACAAAGTGATCTTTGCACAGTCACACTTACAGTGATGCTAAGTTATGTTTCTCTGGTTTAAAATTCCTGACAGCAAATGATCAGGACAAGTGTTTCTGTCTGAGCTGAAGACAGAATACATGAACAATATTTGTTGGAAATGCTACCAATTGCTGGGCCAGAGCAGGGACCAGCAGTGGGTGATAGACTGTGCAGCATGGGGAAATTCTAATGCTGCGTATTGCATCATAGTTCTTTTCTTTCATACTGCAATTCAGAATCATTGCAAAGCTGCCCTGTTTTATTTATGCATCCTAATGCTAGCAGAGCTCATGCTAATGGCTGGCAGAAGTACAAACAAAAGCAGGTCTTCTAGAATTAGAAAAAAAATTGTTCACGTGAGGGTTGTATGTGTGAAGTTATACATAGCATAGCTTCCTTGTGGACTCCCTGGTATGATAATCCTTGATCAAATGGAATTGAAAAGTCCCATCTTGTGGGTTTTAAGCTATATACTTGTGGAAAAACACATTTGGGTTGCAGATGAAAGCTCACAGAAGGTGAATGAAAGCAGGGGTGAACAAGAAGGAAAATGAGGAAGAATCTGCTTGTCTTGCACATTTATGCAGTACTATTTCTGAAAAGCAAGTCCTGCTCTATGAAAGAGGACTAAGCAGACTTGCAAAGCCTCAAGCTAACCAAAGGAATGGGTTTGGAGCTCTGTGCTGGGGTTCTTTCAGAGCTGCTGGGTATTAGTAGAATGCTTCTCATCCATTCAGCATGTGGACATTCTCTTCTGGGGATTTACAGCACTTGGTTGTTATCAGTCAATTAATAATAACTTTGGTGTCAGCAAATCAGCTGTGGTATTCCACTGGCCTAGAAGTGAGAATTTGTAAAGGCTTTCACCTGTTTAAGGAAAAGAAAGATCAGTAAGCACAACTGGTCTGGAAGAAATTAATTGAGTCAGTGACTGTATCCTAGGAGGCTGTGTTTGCCCTTACTATTATGGGTGATAAAGTATCTTGTTTGACATGTGAGACTTAAAGGACAACTGTTTTGACTCTCAACTAAGCAACTGCAAGATAATAGTGAGGGTTGTCTTTTAGAGGCTGATCAACAACTGTAAGGTGTGAGGCAACTAAGCAAGAACCTGTGTTGGATTATAATTGCATACTGTGTGTTACCCTGCATAGCTGGTAGGCAGTAAAGAGACTTTCTGCCATTTCTGAGCAACACGTAAGACTATTTAAATAAAAATGTGTCTAAGGGCATTTTGGGGAGATCAGTTGTACATCGACTGTGGAAATCAGATCTTGTTTGGATGCCTTTCTTTCCTAGGTCTTTTTGCAGCTTTCTGTATGTGCCATGCAAGATGGTACTAACAGGATAGTCCTCTAGGTCACTTAGTGGGTACTGGCTTTGCAAACACAGAAAATTGTGTTAATTTTAAATGCAGTGGTGAATAATGCTAAATCACAGAAATAAATAGGCTATATCATAGTTCTGGCAAACATGTATATTTTAATTGTAAATTTTCTTAGCAATGTCTTAGCCATGACTCATTTGAGGGATTAGGCCTACAAAACAATGAGCTGTCCAAGCTAGCTTGTTAAATAATTTCTACAATTAGTCTTTTTTTCACAGTTCCCACCACTACTTTTTGGAAGCTGAAATGGGATGACAGAATTTCATTTGGAGGTCAGGGTTAGGGTTGCCATTCTCTGAATCAGACTAGAAGAATTATGGCTGAGGGACTGCTGATGGTATTTGAACTGATGACTCCAAGACTGAAGTGTCTGCAGTAGGAGAGAGTTGCAGTTTTTACAAAAGAAATGCTCTCCAAAAATACGCTCTTGTTTAACTCCCTTATCTAATTTTGCATGTCTCTGCTGATTTCTCTGTGAAGCAGCAAAGCTCCACTCTTCCCTTACAAAGTCACCTTTTGTAGTGAATTGTGAAAGTGTTTTGCTGTTAGGAAGTCCTCTTTCTCTGTGTTGCTCTGAACCTCTGATAATGTCTTCTGCTCCTTATCCAATCTGCATCATTCAAGAGCTTTCACTATTCTTTCACAAAAAAGGAAAAAACCTGTTGCTGTCACCTGATAATCAAGAGAGACTCAAAAAATGTAAAGTTTTCTCCATCTCTTCTCTACTATACCTCTATCTACCAAGCCCAATGTCATGATTCCACAGTGATTACTTCTGGGCAGTGGCTTTTTCTACTTCTTGCTTTGAGCATGGTGGATTGCTGCTGCTTCTTGTTAGAGTGGCATCATGAAAACAACATAAGCATATTCAGAGCATTTCTTGTGGGGAGGAGATCTTGCTGAGCCCAAGACAGTGATTGGTTTTGTATTTCTTGAGGCAGCAATGATACTGGAGAATGCCTCACTCAGATAACCCAAGGAAAGAGCAAAGAAACTAAATTACAAGTGCCTATAAACAGAGGTTATGGGAAATACAGCAGATATATACTGCTAGAGCAAGTCATCTTGCTTGTTATTTAAATCCCTTTTTAATCGTTGCCTTTGTAGATTGTGTGTATTCCCCGTGTCTGCTCCCCATTTTCTTCAGGCTAATGGTCTTGTGGCAGCCACAAAGGTGTTTCTGTTGAGCATCATTAGTCAAATGCTCAGTGGGCAAAATAATAAAACCACATCCATAGCTAGGGAGCATTCCTGCCTTGGAACACCACATCCTAGCTAAGACTAGTGCTTTGAAATTGCATTTTATGCCCTATGTAGATATTTTAAAATAGGTCTAATTATACCTCATACTTTGAGCATGAGCCTTTTTAAGGTTCCCAGTGACAAGAAAAACAAAATTGCCAAGTTTCTACTGAAAATAAAATAAAATAAAAAAGAGGAGAGAAAAAAAGGAGAAATTCCATAATGACATTTGTACTGATAAACACCCAGAGAGGCAATGAATTATTTTCTGTTTTATTGAAAATGCTATGTACTTTACAGCAGAATTAAGGAATGTTTAGAGATCACAGAGATAAACAGAGCAGCTGGTTGGGATAGGACACAAATCAACACTGAAAGGCAGCTTGGAAAACTGCCAGAATACTTCTGGAGTCTAGGCATGAAAACCAGTATGATGTAATTTGCTTGTAAATCTGAGAAGGAAAAAAAAAAAAGTGCACAGCAATTCAACTATCACAGTGCAGTGTCATGGTGATGACAGAAGAAGTTCTGTAGCTTTGTTTGCACCAAGCATGGGCAAGCATGGAGTGTCAGGGAAGAAGGATTGAGAAGGGACAGATCAGGTCATCAAGGTGCATAATTATTTGGTTCCAGACTATTTGGTACATGCCTGTCATATCTGTCCTATTTATGTATGTTGGTGTCTGCCACTGTGATAGATTTATATTCCCCTCCCCTCTATAATTTATTTATGGCATGGAATAGGAATGAGTCCCCATGAGTTAAAATACCATATGCTACCTGTGAAGTTTGATGTTAACAAATGCTGCTTTGTGATTCTCCCACTGCCCCTAGATTTATCCTGCATATATTTCAATTTAATTGCAGTGGTACCGAGTTATTGTCACTAAAGCCTGTTTGGGTTGAAAGGTTCTTAAAGGATTGTCAGTGTTAAATGATTTGAAATGGGCTTTGAGACTGCTACTTGTAATATATCAGCTACTGAAGATCAGAGAATTCCTAGTTGATGATCTCCATAAGAGATGACTTTAAGGATGCTTTCCTACCTATGTACATATATACATAGATATATACAAATTGTACATTAAAAATATACATAAGTATTAAACAAGGCTCCAAATTCTGCATATATTTATATGTCATGCACCATCATTTATGAGTGGCTTCCTGATATCAGTAGGTCAAATAATTTATTTTTGCCACCATGAACTATTATATTTGTGTAAACCCCTCAGAAAATTATTATCTATGCTGGTAATGTTTCATCATGTGTGGATTTTTTAATGTGCAATGAATAGATTGAATAGATTGAATAGATTTTTTCAGCAAGGAATACTATTTTTAATGGTGCTTGAGAGCAGAAATGCTTTTTTAAAACATGCAGTGAGGAACTGAAAGCTTTTGGTTTCCCACCAAAAGGAAGCCATTGAAAATTGGCATTTCCAAATGCATTAGCAGTTGTGTAATTTGGAAAAGCATTACGTTTTAGGTGACACATTTGAAAGATCAAAAATACTAAGAATGCCTGCAACCGAGTTGCATTTCTGCTTTCTCCACTCAGTGCTGCTGGGGAGACATGGGTGCAAAGATATTCTTAGCGTGGAACTTCAGGATTGCTGGTTGATTCCAGTTGTCATTAGTCCCAGTCAGTAGCTGTGACAAACAGTGGGACATGAGGAAATATTAAATTATTCTTCTTCTGATCAGACAGTTGCAGTTAATGGGCTGGACAGCATAGGAACTATTTTGGGGTATGCAGCCTGGGACTTCCTGCATTAATGAGAATCACTTAGTCCAGAAAAGCAATCTTAGAGCAGAGCCCTGGCTGTATTTCACGTACAAAGGAGAAAGAGTTACATTGATGTAACTGTGAGGAATACAATACAATGTATATGAAAATGAAATACAAGTTGAACCAAGTATTAATGATCAAATTCATTAACTGCACTGTACTTCAACGAGAAACTGATCTGCTCAGACTATTAAAGGAACAGCCCAGATTCTCATCGGTAAAAATAATTCCTACTATGTGGCATTAGTGTTATATTAAGACAGAAAAATATTCCAGCTCATTCTTTTGAATTCCATCCTTTGTTTTTGTCACTACGCTAAATTCAGTGTGAGTATTACTCTGCAGTAAATGCTCTCAATATTTCTTTGTCTTGTTGGTTTCTTTTTGTTGTGACTCTGAGTACTTCTAGGGGGTTTCTCTGCCTGGGCTCAAAGCCAACTTAAAGAAAGCACAGCTGGTTGTCCTGGGGAAGAAGAGACAGAGAAGTCTTAGTGGAAGTCAGTGTATTTCACTGAAATTATAGACCTACTCTCACCTTTTATAAAGCATTCACTGTGAAACCAGCGTGGTGCAGGAGTCAGTGTAAGTGCTCCTGAGAGCAGGTCTACAAACTTCCGAAACCTCAGAGTTTTGGATACTATGTGTATACACACCTGTAGTACTAGAGAGTGTTCCTGTTAAAGATGTTGCACTCTTGCAATGCAAAACAAGAGGTAAGTTCCAGAAAGGTTTGGTGAAACCTGTATTAGTAATGGCCATCAAACCACTTAGTGATTGTAGGATTAAAAATACATACCAAAATCAGAAATATGCATGTGGCCACCAGTTCTTGATACTTCTTACCCACCATGTTTTTCAAGAGTATTTCTACTGATCTGAAGTATTCCTGGTCTTCTTGAGAGCTATTAGTCAATGCACTTTTTCCAGGCTATGTATACTGCTGCTACTACTACTAATAATAATTCATTGAGCTAAGGAATTTACAGTGCTTTACATTTTCAGACTTCTAAAACAGAATACTACATATAGTCACTAGTTCCTTTTAACAGTTCTTCTGACACATTAGATAAGAAAATATGATCTCTAAATATTTCATAAATAATCAGAGGCAGCTTACAGACAACTTTTTGAAAATTTTCATATCTTAGGTATTTTATTTATTTTTAAACCACCCTACTTGAAGTAATTTGAACTTGGGTCACTTTTAGTCAGTTGAGCAGCATGAAACATTTGGTGTCCTACACTGTGTGTGCAGATTAGTGACAGGGGTCATATTGTAGTTTGGTACAATCTGCAGACTGAGCTCCTAAAATGCAGGAAAAGTATAGTTTACATGTGGACTTGAGCATTTGGAGCTAACTGAAGTTCAGCTGTTGAATCTTTGTGTGGCCTTCAGCTCACCACTTAGCTTCTCCAGATGTTGTGTTTTTCTCAGTTGTAAACAGGGAATAACACTACCACAGACTATTGTTTGTAGAACAAACAAAGAATGTGGGATTCTGGGGAAAGTATAATAGGTGCAGAAAGGACTGCAAAGTGTGTTTAAGGCCACACAACCTAGCAAAATTAAGAAGACAGTTTCAGCAGTCCTGGTTTTCAGTATGCCATATAATTCTGTACTAGCTAGATTTTTATTCTTTCTCACTACGGTGTCTTAACTTCTTTCAGTAGTGTTTTAAGCAATGTGAATAATTTTTTTTTTTTTTTTTTACATGCAGTTGCTTCTCTAAACCACAGTGTCCCTCCCTTTCCCTCATATAACAAGGTCTCATCTTGGTTCTCGGGCAGCCAGTTCATGACACTCTGTGTGTGTATACATATGTATTTACACCCACATGCTCTATAAATAAACAAATGTATTCTTGCCTAAGCTGATCAAAGAAGCTGAATCTAGCTCAAGTCAGTAAAGAAATCTCAGTTTTATTTTAAACTCACATATGAAGAGCAAAATAAATATGCAGGATTTTGTTTTCTTTTTGCAAACTCTTAAAAAAGGCAAACCCCTTCTTTCAAATAATTCTGTCTGACGGCATCAAGTTTCCCAAGAGAAGTTGTACCCTAGAATAAAATTTCAGATGTAGCCTCTTCAGTGTTTTGTTTTTATTCTGATCAAGATGACATTGATATTGGAGAAATGCAAACTTCTATGTAGTAAGATATAATCTTTTATAAAAAGAAAGAAAAACATTTTCATAAGCATTTTCCCCTGTAATACTGCAGATGAAAATTGCTGACTTTGGTTAGCAATTATGGAACTATGATGGAACAGTGGTATGTATGTGTTTATGCTGATATCCTCCTAAATTCACAGCCTCAAAACTAAAGCCCAACCAACCTGAAACACATACAATAATTTTTATTTCCTGTAAGATTTTTAACAACTATTTTACTGTTATTTAATCAAGTCTCCTCTTACATGAGATAAGGGGATTTGCTTCTTGAATTATAGAATCACTCAAAGGGGATTTTAGGAAGTCATCAGCTCAACCTTCTGCTCAAAACAGAGTCAACCCTGAATTCAGACCACATTAGTCAGGGTTTCTTTGTCAGGTAGTCAGGGCTTTTTTAGGTTTTGGAAACTTCCAAGTAAGGAAATTCCACAGCTTCCTGTGGCAACCTGTTGCATTGTTTCACTAGCCTCACGAGGTGGTTGAAGAGCCACTGTTTCAATTACAACCGTTGTCTTTCTCTGGCTGTGCCCTCGGTGAAGAGCCTGATTTTGCCTTCTCCTGGAGGTAAAGATGTAGCAAAGGCTGGAATTAAGGTTCTTCTACCTGTTCTCCTTTCTATATTAGACATGCCCAGTTTTCCTCAGCCTCTCCTTGCAGAGGACACCGGATGCCCCTCACCATTTTGGCTTTCTACTGGCTTGAGTTTTTCAACATCTTTCTTGTAGTGGGATGCTCAAAACCAGACATAGTACTCCAGGTGCAGATGAGCAGATGATGAGTAAATGGAATATTCATTTCCCTTGACATAGCAGTGCTTTTCTTTATACAGCCAGGGATGCTGATAGTCTTCACTGCTGCCTCAAGTTTACCCCACTGTCCACCAAGACCCCCAGATCTTGGAAAGAGGTGCTGAGTAGCCTGCTGGTCCTAGTCTGTGCAACAGACTGTCTGTCCCAGTCTGTCCCAGTCCAGCCACAGGGCAGGGCTTTGCATTGCTCTGTGCTGAGCTTCCTGTGGTTCCTGTCAGTTGATTCTCCAGCTTGTCCAGAGGCAGTTCTGTCTTCAAGCACTGGATATATTTGCAGGATAAACACTGCAGCTACTCGTTACTGTTTTATGCTGTCATTAATTTTCTAAGAAAAATATCACATCCCATGGAAATTTTAAGAGGAAATTTCAGTGTGATTATAAGATGGAACCTTTAGCTTTATTGGAATCTGATACTTATATTACAAGAGTGGAACTATTTTATTACTACCTATAGCAATTAGGGCCTTAATTTTATACTCAATTTCAGGAAAACCAATAGCTCCTTTCATCTCCCATAATGCTGAAGCACTACTTCAACTCCTGCCAGCTGGGAAGAGGAGGAGGCATTAGCTCTACTCTGACATGGTGAAAAGAGTGCCACCTACTGAGGGTATGTCCCAGTTCTGCCACGTTACGTATGCAAAGCACAGTCTTTAATCCAAATTCTGACTCAGTGCAATCCAGTTTATTAATTATATGAGTCGATGTTGTTACAGCACAAGATGTGTCTGTACAAGCCAGAGAAACGTAAGATACTTATATGGTGATAGCTAGGAAGTCTTCCAATCTCCTTATTCAATGCAGTAATAAAATAACAACATGCTAGGGAATATATGTGTATTAAATTTTGTTACTGTAAAACTGATGAAAGTGCAGCCTGCATGCAGTCACAGCACATGCTGAGAAAAGAAGGAAGAAAAAAATGTTTTTCAAAGCATAGTGAAAGCTGCTTCTGCAAGGAAGAAAATGATGATGGCTTGCTCTGAATCAGAGGTAAGGACTGCGTAACATGAGGAACAGAGAAACAACTGAAAAGTGCATAGTGGCAAAATCTTTACAAAACACTTCATAATACTGTTTACTGCTTAGTAGAATAAACAGTAGCATACAGGTTTATAAATGCTCATCCTGCCATGGTGTCTTTGAAGTGTGCATCTTCTATTTAAGATCTAGAAACAGGCTGGTGTACCTACAAGGTTGCCTGTTTTTGTTCTTATCCCATTTGTTATGTTTAGGAAGAAGTACCACCCTTTTCTATAGATTTTTCATCTTATAGTTTGGTTCTGATTTGTCCCTGTGTTTACTATGTCGTCTTTGGCTCAGTAAAGGATTCCTATCTGCTTTATACATTATTTAAGATACAGCTATCAAACCCAACATGTGAAAATGTCTCCTAGACAAGGGTAGAAAGCATACTCCCCAGTCTGTGCTACATTAGCTTCTGTAGCCAGGTGATGGCATTTGCACCACTGTCTGCTACTTTTACCCGATTATGTGTTATGAAACACAAGGCACTGCTCACCATTTTGCTTCCCAAAGTCCAAACAAGTTAAGTACAACATGAGTTTATTCTGGCTGGAAGAGCTATATTTTGCTGCTACAGCAGGATTTACAGTCATAGAAGAGTGTTGGGTTTTCAAAGTGGTTTGGCTGGGGTTTTTTGTTTGTTTGTTTGGCTTGGGTTGGGTTTTCTCCCAATGAGAGTTGAGATAAGCAATTTGTCTTATCAATATCTGATGTGCTTCATGGGACGCACTGATTGCCTAATATAACAGAAGGAAATAACTCCAGTTTATGGAGCCTGTCTTTTAAGTTTCTAATAGGGCAAATCAAACTCATGGGTTGTATGCCTTTTATTTCTCTGTTAGTCATTATGTGTTAAATTATTTAATTTTGCTTTACGTATTAGCAAATTTGTAAACAACTGTGAATATTTTTTCTTCATTGATTTAAATAGTTATTGACCTACTGCTCCTGTCTATTCAGGAGTTAAGAAGAGCAAATGTATTAGTAGTAGTATAGAAGAATTTTCTTTGAATATCCCATTTGCATCAAGTGATACCTTTGGTTGTGAAAGAAAAAAAAATCTTGTCAATAGTGCTACTATTTTGCTCTTCACCTCCACGTGTCCCACTGTTATTCTCTGCACTGTGACAGGAAAAGATTGGGTGTGGTAATTAGACTACTGGCCTGGGACTCATCAGAGAAACCTGGTTATGCATCAGATACCTTCTGCAGTTACGGGTAAGTCACTTTTCTGGGCTCCTGTTTCCACACATCTTGAGCTTCCCTGGCAAAAAAGTGCTCCATAGAAGCCAACTGAGATTGTGGAAGAAACGCAGACTCGAGTGAGCAGTGCAATAATTGCTTATGTATTTTACTTTATAAAGTAATCCATGCTAGAAGGGAACCTGCTGGTCTGGAAAAAAACCCACGAACTGTGCTACTGTGTGCATGGAATGATCTAAGTCTGGATGAAGGCAAACACGTGGTAACGTGCACGTTGGGGGAAAATGATTTTCCCCTTGCTTGGCGCGTTTCACTGCATGTGTCTTATCTGTGAGCGCGGTCCAAATATTATAAGCTTAAAGTTTAACTATGAACACACTTGAGTTATCAGAGGATACTACAGGGGGAGCAATGGCGAAGCAGCTTCTTTATTTCCTGCCTTAGGAGGAGCAGCTTGCCCGCATTTGCCAGCGCAGTGTTTTTCACTCAGTCAGATCCTGGCAGCAGGGGAAGCCATGTTCCGGTAGACGCGATGAGCGTTTTTTGAAACCTCAGTCGCATGTGTTCTTGTCAGAAGTATGTATTTCGCTTTTCTTTTCAAAGTAAATTTCATGTATGTATTTCGCTTTTTCAAAGTAAATTTCAGGTGTTCGCTAAAACAGCCAACAGTATAGAAATGACCTGAGGATCTGTAATGGATACAAATCCTCTCTCCCGTTTTTCCACTTCAGAAAAAGCTGTGGAGAAAAAAAAAAGGCAGAAACGGGGAGGGAACAGAAAACCGTGTTTTCCTCTGGTACAAGTGGTTCCTTAAAAACAAAAAAGCTTTTAGTTTGTTTGGTTTTCTTTAGAAAGAAGGGCCACGAAGCCTGACCACACCGGAGCGGCTGGCGGTGAGCTCGGGAAATGAACCCAGCGAGTTTTGCCAGGTGCTGAGCGGCGGCGTTCCGCAGGGTTTGGCTTCCGAATCAGTGCTGCAAACTCTCTCCCCGCCCCTTACTCGCTAGGGATTTCCCCTCCTTCCCTGCTAGAGCAGCGAAAGCCAAGCACAGAAGGTCAAGCCAAGATCTGTGAAAAAGGACAGTGGGGCCAGGCCGGAGCCAGGAAAAGACGGTCAGAGGCGGCGGGCGGGAAGCCACGGAGAGGCTGGAGTGGAGGGGGAGGAAGAGGAGGAGGAAGACGGGAGGAGGAGTTGTTGAGGAGCCCGGGCCTGGGAGCCTCCCCGCTTACCGCACTAGGAAGTGACGCTTTCCCCGAGTCCCGGAGAGAAAGAAACAAAGTTTGGTTTCCCCCCACCCCCTCTCCCTCTTTTCCTACCTCCGTGCAAATCGCTGCTCCGCGTCCCCCCAGCCGTCCGCCGCGGCAGCCGTGCCTCGCTTCGCAGGTGAGCAAGCGCCTTTTCTTCCCTCTTCTGTTTTCCGGGGGTTTGTTATTATAATTATAATTTATTTTTTTTTCCCCTCGCACGATTTGTTTCCGTTTCCCTGCCATTTTGGAGAGGAGGTGCTTTTCCTGGGGTTTTGTGGTTTTTTTTGGGGGGTGCGTGTGCTCAGTTTGTGGGTGCTGGGTGCAGGATGAGGAGGAAAAGTACCCGTGGAGGTGACGGGGGCGGATGGCTCCGCGCCTGGGCCGTGCAGCCCTGCGGATCCGGGGCACTCTCGTCCCGTCCCGTCTGCTGCTGTGTGGGGTCCCGGTTCGGCTGCTGAACTCTTTCCTCCTTGAATCGGCTGCGGAGGGGTCACTTTGCCGCTGCGGGCTTGCAGCAGCGCCGTGAGGAGGAGGAGGGGTATCGTGCCCGGGTGAGCTGCCCGCGGGTGGTGATTTGCGGGGTGGGAGGAGAGGAGAGGTCGTGGATGTTCTTTTGGGTCGTCCCTGGGCTCGCTGGGGCCGCGCCGCCTGTGCCGGGGCCGCGCCTGAAGGCGGCGGCGGGCTCGTCTTGCAGGGGCTCGGGGGCGTCTGTGCTGGGATTCACGTGGTGGGAGGGGGTGGGGTAGGGAAGAATTTATTAGAAAATTTGTCAAAACCCCGCGCTCTCCCGCGTCCGGCTCTTTCCTCTTAGAAGCAGCTGCAGAGGACCGATTCTTTGCAGTTTGCCAGCAAAAGCTGACAGTGCACCCACGCACGTATGGGAGCGCCTTATATAATACTTGCGGGTTTTATTTAACAGGCGTGAGCAAGATTTATTTTTGGTTTGCTAAGTCTTGTGTGGTTCCAGCCTGCAGAATTAAAGAAATATTCTATTTGTTTGACGGAGATTTTACCTGCCATCCTCCTTAAAACAGATGGCTTTTATGTTTTTTTTTTCATAATACCCAAAAGAATTTTATTTATTTCATCCCTTCTGCGTATTCGGAGTGCAGTGTAAGGGCCTCCTGTATCGGAGCAAGAAGTTAAGGGAGGGAAAGAGAGAAATGTCCTAATGCGGAGACAGATATTAGGTTGTTTAGAGGGCGAGACTGCAGTTCCAAGCAGCAACAGCAGCAGCTTTATGACTGTGTGTAATTATAGAGTGATTGCACAGGGCAGCATTGTTGGAACGAATACGCATACACAGGCTATTGTGCAAGAGTTCTGTACCGAACAAAACCCAGTTTTGCATTGCAGATGCTAAAAAGTTAATGTATTCTGTGTTCGGCGCTCCTTTTTAACTGCACCGAAGAATTAGGAAGGGATTGGGGGGGGGAGGTTTGCAGAAGAGGAACGAAGCTGAGTGGTCGCAGACCTGAAATACTCGAGAAAACCACCACCAGTTTCTGAAATCACAGAAGAAACTGAAAGCTCGTTGGGTTCATGTTTCTGAAGTCATTATGCAGCAGGTGAAAATCAGTGAGGTTTGCTTCCCTTCTTGCTCTGAACTGATTGCTTCTGTGGGGAAAAACGCCTGTGTTAAAAAAACCAAGTGCAGTTCAGCTTGCTTGCTTGGAAACGGAGAGAAAAGCATAGGGGAGAGTTTCTGTGACAGGCCACAAAGAAATAAAGAGGTTGAAAGGAATGCTAGACCAGACATAGGTTTTAAACACGCTGTTTCAGCTTTAGTCAAAGAGTTGCATCTTTACCGTGATCTAGCAGGCAGCGTTGTTTGAGGGACAGGATGGGGCACTGAGAGTGTGCCACTGACACTGTATTAGCAAGTCTTTAATTAAGACGTTGAAAGACAATAAAAATTATGCCAAAGTGCTTCTGGATGCAACTTAACTACCCGAGGTTTGTTTTTCAGAGATGCTGCTGGTTACCTGTAAATTGTAGCAGTTTAGTTTTGGAATCACTTGGGATTTATGAAATACCAAATCCAAAAGCTTGCAAATCTGACACTCAAAGTGGTCTTTCTAAGATGAGACAGCTTTCTGGAAATGTTGCCTTTAACCATCATTGATGATGTCTTAATAAATGCTGGGAAGGCCTGTAAAATGTTTTGAGCACTGTGATAGGAAGTACTATGAAAGTGGAAAACTGCTTTAAAATTTCTAGTGTTCAACTAGCATGAGTTTAACACAGTCATCATATTATTACTGGTAGTTTCCTCAGGTTGTCAACTAAATGCTTCATGTAAAATGTGTGTAGTTCTGTTAGTGAATAACATAGTGATGTATTGAAGAAGTTACATTTTGTTGGGTTTTTTTGCTTTTTTGTAAATGGTTAACTAACTGCAACACTGGCCCAGTCAGTTGAAAAGCTTACATTCATAGTGGTGCTTCTCTAAGTTTATTGAAGCATTTTAACACAAAATAAGCAAAGATACATTAATTGTGCATTACTGTGATGTTCTGCTTGTAGATTTTTCTTTGATTTGTCCTTCGTGTTTTGACTGACCTGTAAATCTGTGTTTATACCAGGTATTTTATAGCCCAGATTACTTCGGGGGGGAAACAGATTCCTTGAATGGTTTGTGGTCATGATAGAGTACAGTCATTCCTCATGCTAAATCTTTTGCATTTCATTGAAACGAACCTCCCCTTTCCAGATGTTCATTTATGCTTCTGCATTTTCATTCCTGCCGCCTCTAAGAGGCAGCTGCAGAACTGCAGAGGGTATTTTCCAAACCTGGCAGCCCTCCTATGAAACTCCTCTGTCCAGGCAGCCCCTTCTTAAGTTGCCCCTGACAGAGGACCAGCAGCCTTTCTCTGGAAATGGCCACCTCGGTGCTGGTGGTAGCAACAGGGGCTGTGTTCAGGCCTGGAGGGAGACCAGAGTGGCTGCCAGGAATCAGAATAGCTGTCTGTCTAGACCAGGGTCCTGTTTCCAAAGGTAGATGTATTTTCTGTAGGCTCAGCAATTCTTGAGGGAGTTTCTACTCGAGAAGCTTTCCTAGGTTACCTGAGTACCTAAGAAGTTTTCCCTCCAGGTCAGGTAAACATCTAGCAGCCACTTTTTTGACCTACTGATCAAGTCACGGAATGAGGATGTTAAAAGGGACTTGTATTAGGGAGAAAAGCTGATTTGGTTTTGTTGTTTCACTTTTTCTTAAAAAAACAAACAACAAAACTCCTGATTCTTTTCCCGTTCTCTTTCTGAGGCATTGCATCAAGTCTGACTTGGAGATAATAACATTTCATGCTAAAATGAAAGGTAGTAAATGTGCATATTGTCTCTGGTGCAGTTAGTTATATTCTCAGTGTCAAAAAGGGAGAAATAAACCATTTTTCTCTGTGTTCATCATGTGAAATGGGGGGCGAGGGAGGCAGGAGCTCTAGTGGTGAGGCTTTTCCAACACATATCCAAAAAGCTTGCAAATTCTGACACAGGGAAGCCAAAGCTCATGAGTCAGCTCCAAATAGAAGACATGTCACTGAGCAAACCGTAAATTGGAGGGATGTATTGCTAATTCAAGGAAATATGGTTATGACCTCCACTAATAATTGGAATAGTGTGGCACAGAGCTATCTGTTAGACAGTAGTTGTTCATGCTTTGAATCACATGTTCCCTTCAGTGTGACTTGAGCGTTCAAATGCAGAAATCCTTGTCATGCAATATGTAGGTCCCTGAAGGAGGTGGTTGCTCAAGTAATAATTTAAATTTTTGTAGCTGCATACCAGCAACTTGCATTCCACGTGGAAGCTCCTTGGCAGCTCCAGCAGCTCCCAGTGCACAAACGGCATGTGTTCCCAGCATCAGGCTGCTCAACAGGCACTTCTCAAGGTTTTGCATAACTTCTACTTCTGAATGGTCTCCAACTATAGCTGATTAGCTGCAGACTTAAAAATACACAGGATGTTAGGAGAAAAGGCTATATGCTCTGCACAGGGGGAAATGGGCGTGTAGGCATTTTGAATGCAGCCAACATTCTGATATTCATGAGCAAACAATTGAATGGAGATGCAGAGATAAAACTTGGTAATTAATTCTTTGCTTTTCTGATTGTGTTGATGCATTTTATCATGTCTGGTGCAACTGACAGCCAGCTGATCAGCAGGTCTGAATTAATCCAATTCGTTAATCTCTATATAGTATGGAAGATGTAGAGATATCCTTTGAAATACATCTCTCAAAAATTAATGTTCTTTTTATGTGCATGAATGCCTCATGTTGCATTTATAGTTAGTGTTGAGAAGCTGACAAAGTGGGAAAAGCTATATTTGGAGGGGGTGGCAAAGTGTCAGTGTTTTTTTGTTGTTGTTGTTTGTTTGTTTTTCTAAGCCACCTTGAAAGGCCTACAGAAAAACATGGAATAATGCTTTCTTTTTCAGTCTTTAGTTTTTGAAAATTAATGTTAAAGTTCTATATACTTCGACTTAAGTATGCATGACCAAAGACTGTAAGAAGTTAAATGTTACTATTGGCTGAAGTAGTAAACTGAGAAACATTTCTGTTAAATTTCTTACTAAATTTGTTACTGATTAATTGTATGCTCAGTGTTGGGATTTAGAGAAGCATAAAGTGGAATCAAGTCAGTATTTACATTTTATTTCATCTTTCCTGTGTATTAACTTATCACATGAAAGCCGGTTCTTGGTTGCTTTCTTCATCATACCCTACTAATAGGAAAGGTTATAATGCAATGATATATGTTGGTATATCCTCTTGTCCTTTATTTTGGGAATACAAATTAAATTAATATGGATATTTATGTATACACACACACTGCTGTTATAGACCCTTAAGTTTGTCATCAGTTTCCCTGAGAAACTTTTTTCTTTTTCCTGTGCTAGAGTGCTGCTTGTTTTGCTTTTTGGTTTTGGTTTAGTTTTCTGGTTGTGGGGGGTTTTTTATTTGTTTGTTTTTGTTTGTTTTAAATTGGTTGGTACTTATTTCATATTTACATATCGTGATAGATTTTGGGCTTTATCTTTTAATAATGTTGGTTTTGATATTTCTAGAGCTATAGTGATGAAAATGTGTGAGTTGTGATCGCAAGGATTGTTCTTGACTTTTTTTTATCAAGGGGTTTTAACTGAGACAACTTACTGAAATACTGGCTGGACTTTGCAGTTTGGTTGTGATGCAGTGTTGCAGGGTTGATTTCCAGCTACCAGACTGGCAGCATCCTTCAGCATGGGTGAACTAGAATCTGTTCTCTGGAGCCAGGTGTTGTAGGGCAGGTCTGGCCAAACACTTGTCACCTTGTCTGCAGTGCATGTTGTGATGAAGTCTGAAGTTGAAGCTAGTTCCAGAAGGTTGAATAGTCTCCAAATGGCCTTGTTATGGTATAGTTTCCTTAATTTCTTATTATTGTTTACTTTATTTATTATAAAATTATATATATTATATATATTCTTCTTATATATAAGAATTATATTATTATTCTTAATTATATTATTATTCTCATTCCTCTTATATATATTATATATATTCTTATTATTATTTACTTTATTTCTTTCTTATAATTTACTTTATTTCTTCCCACGTAATGTATTGTTCATTCTTTCAAGCACATCCTAAAAGGGGAGTTATACTGTGTTAGTGGGAAATTACTACACTTGGGTGGAGAAGAAGTTAGCAAAGTGTTTTCCTATTTTGAATTTGATTTTATGCCATTTGAGAACAGAATTTCTGCACTGCCAAATTCCTGGTGGAAGGAGAGAGAGCCACAGCTGTAAGGCATTCTGCTTGCTTTAAGGGATGCCAGTGATGATATTTAGAATGCCTAATACTTATGCCTGTGAAACTGGCAGGGAAATCTGACTACCCCTGTCCTTTAGCTTGATTTTGTGACTTTAAAATTTCTGAGTCGAATTATTACTTTAGAATAATTTTTTATAAGCGCCAGATGTTATCCTGTATGATACATGCTAAATATTTGGAATATTTAGAATACAAACTGTATTATATTGAATAAAAATAGAAATTTATTTATATTTTGTAATTAATAAAGCTATTACCTTTTCAAATTTGTAGAAAGTATAAATATTTTTTCAAGTATATATCATGAGTAAATCATGTAGTCTGTCTACAATGGTGTTGGTTTAAATGAAGATGTTTTGAAGGATGTTGAGGTGCCCTGGGGAGGAGTATATGAATATACTACTGTAGATGAAAGATGGGGATTAGAAAGTAGCACTGTACCATTGGTTGTTCCTATTATGAAGAGTTTAAGCTGCCTTCCTTGAATATTTGGAAAGTCTTCTTCACATGAATGGTGTTTTTGCAAGTGAGTAATTGTGTGAAATGCATCATTTGATTATGGGCTTCATTTTTTCTGATTTGCTTCAAGTAATGCAGTGATCTTTGTTACCATGGTTTTCTAAATTCGTGCAGGATTGCAAAATAGATTTAATACATTTCTTCTTTCCTCTTGAAGTTTGAGAACTACTTTAACTCCTCCTTTTGTTTTATGTTTTAATGTTCTTCCTTCTTTGGCAAAAGTGGAATATGTCATGTATAGTTTTTTGCTCTTACCTCTATTTTGCTATTACGTCTTTCTATAGAAAATGGAGCGTAACTTTTCCTGTAGAAAACCTCAATCTGTAATAAAAATTCTCTTTTACTGCCTAAAAATATGAAAAGGAGGAATCAGAATGGTTTGGGTTGGAAGGGACCTTAAATTAAAGATCTAGTCTCAACCCCCATGCATGGGCAGGGAAGCCTCCCACTAGACAAGGTTGCTTTAATCCCATCCAGCCTGGGTTTGAACACTTCCAGGGAGGGGGCATGTGGAGATCCTTATAAACAATTAATTTTAATTTTGAATTTGAGATGCAGAGAACAGACACTCGAAGTACTGAGGTATTAAAAAGTTAGGAAGTTTGGTATACGTGATGCTGTGCTTAGGTTTTGCACCTGCTAACAGTGAATGATGGGCTGCCTTTCAAGAAGCTTCATTGAAATCAATGCAGGTATTTTTTCTTTAGAAAATAAACAAATCCTATCTGAGGGTTTCCATTTGAAATATAAATAAAGCTAGGTACCTTACATTTACAAAACAAAGTAAAACATAGAAAACTTTGTTAGCAAAGGAAATAAAATGTAGATTTGAATCCTTAACTTGTAAAATTTTTTTGCTACAGCTGGAAGAGCTCTTAAAAAATAATAATTACTATCAGTGTTTATGGGAAGATAACAATTTCCTCGTCCAGGTAATCTCTCCTGGTGCTTTAAAATGAGCTGGCCTGCCTGTGCACACATCTATGCCAAGATGCAGGGTTTTGTTTGTCTAAGAAGGACATAAGCATATGTTTGCTAAATTGGAAAGCACGGGAGACAAAAGAAATGTGGGCCAACTCATCATAAGCTCTCTCTCCAACACAGAACAAGGTTAGAGACTTTTCACTGGACTTCAGATTGCAATGCTGTTTTTAAGTGAATTTATGGATTTTTCCACAGGGTACCTCTGTGAGAAGTCTGGTTAGGCAAGTATGAGACCAAAGGCAATGGCCCGAACGCTTGTAAACATCAGCAATTACTTGACCATATATACTTGGATATTAATCTAAAGGGAGAGTGTATTTGACATTTGGAGTTGATGTTAAAACAGCTGTTTTGGCAATGAGTTTTAAAATTAGAGGGCAAAACCTTGTGTTTTAAAAGACAATTCCCAAACCAACCTTCTTATGCACACAGAAAATTAAAAGGTGCCAAGGTAGGAAAATACTTAGATTTAGAATCTTTTAATGCTTCCTTCATGGAAGGTATTGGTATTTAAACTATACTTGGATTTGGAGCTCAGATTTTAAACGCTTCGATCTGTCTACTACCATAACAGCATACTTCAAACATGACAAAAAAAGCAAACAAGAAAGTTCAGTATTTCAATTGATTCACTTTACTCAGCTAAAGAGCAGAGATGGCACTGATGTTTGCAGCAACTCTGTTGTCTTGTACAGAAAGGTGATTTCAAAAGAAACAACCAAACAAAAAAAATGGTTTTCTGTAGTCTCTTGGTAAAAACTTGAGCAGAAGTCTACTGAAGTGGCTTTGTGAGAATAATACGAATCTGTGGAAAAACTTTTGCTTCTGTCTTCACATCATACATGTTAATACTAAGGACTGCATCTGCTCTGTAATCAGGCTTCATGGTGTAGTTAAGTCTACAGTTTTACTCTCTTTCTTTCATATTCTGAGCCAGTATGGTTTTACTGCAGGTTTTTATCATTTTAGTTTGAATTATGTGTAACAAAACTCCAGGCTACAATTAGCCCTTCTAAATCTAAATGATCAATAGGTGTCCCTTTTGCCAAAAACAAATTTTGGGGTCTGATTCACTGCTGGAGGCTGCAATGTGACTGGCTCTGTACCAATGGTTTCTGTGGAGATCTGTTTCTGCTAATACAGCCTAGAAATTGAAGTTAAGGGGAGCTTTCTAACATATTCATTGGTTAAAATGTTTAAGAAGTCACGTCCACACTCTTACCACAAAGTCTATAGCTTTGTTTAGCCTTTTAAAAACTTCAGTAAACTCTTTGTCTTAATCTCTTGCTAGCTTGAAATGCTTTTAGTGTTTCAAGTTAAATGGTGTTAATATTTTGGTGGAGAAAGAGTATTTATGATTTCATTCAGCCTTTAATTCATAGGCAGACACAACAAGCTGCTTATACTGAAACTGAAATAGTTAGCAAACAAGGAGCATGTACCTAGAGCTTAAAGTCATCTCTGCCCTGATCCAGACATCTATTAGGTTTTCCAGTCATGGAATTTCTTGCATCTAACATATGAGTCTACACTTACATTTACATGCTGCTAGACAACTGTGGGACAACTGAGACCAAAGGCAGACTGGAAGGAGAAGGCCAAAAAATGCTGTACAGGGAGGAAGTGTTTTCTGGTGTCGAGACACACAACAGAACTGTTCCCAGCCTTTTCCCCTTTCTTGCAATCTTGCTTCTGACAAGTGATTTCCATGGTTTGTGCCTTCTTATAATCCTCATTTTAAGGTGAGGTAATTGCCTTCAACAAAGAGGCTACAGAGCCCTGCTCTGACCTAACAAGTAGTGGCTCAGGACTGGGAATGGAGACTTCTCACCCACTGGAGCTGCTGTGGGGGCTGTGTTAGGGGAAGGTGTGATGTGCAAGTCTGAAATTTGTGCAGGAGGTCACACCCTCTCACTCCTACTGTGTTTGAGATGGGGCTGGATTTCTTGTTCAGAAATAGTTATGCTGTGGACCTCCAGAAGATGGAAGAGCTTAAGCCTTATTTAGAATAGCAATTTTTTTCCTTCAGATGCAGATACGTTTGTTTGCCTTTATGATGCATCCAATGTGGGCCCTTTTGAGTGGCTTTTTCCTGCATATCCTGATTAAATATCTAACTTTTGGTATCTTAATCCCTTCATGTTCCTTCTAGAAGTCTGAGATGTGGAACTGAGGCCTCTGAATTACATTCTAGAAACCAGGGACCTATTTCTGTATGGAATGGGTTTAGTAGAATTTCCCTAGCCAGGTTACTTACTGGGATTTAAATCAGGTTGTCAGTGAACAGAATTATCATCTCTGTGGTTGTGTGTGCTTAGGTGATTTCAGCCTGTCTCTTATGCAGAGGTTATTTCATACTTACCTGTTTCTCAGTTGGGTAACTTTGGCAGTGTCATCAAAAAGGTCTAAAATGGCAGAAATCAAAGTGGTAGATCCAGAGCATTTTTCCAAGGTGGTTATACATGTCAACTACTGTACTGTGGTGGTTTGGGGTTGGGTTTTTTTGGTGTTTGCTGTTTGTTTGGGGTTTTTTTCTGTTTTGAATATGAATAGAACTCAATTTTGCTGAAAAAAAAAAAAAAGTATTTTGAGATGACAGTTCTTTCTGAGTGATTTGATTTATGAGAGAAAAGTACAGTTTGGAGGTGGGAGGGTATTCTGTTTGGTGACTATTATAACTGAGTTGTAAGTGACAGATTTCGCTTGGGAAGGTGCTCTAGATTAGATGTAGGATGCCTGGCTGGTTACAAGTAACTATTTGAGCTGTATAGTTTGGATGCATAGAGGGAATGTGAAAATCTGTTGACATCTTTAGTTACTCAACTAGTTTATTTTTGGGAGCTCGTGAACTGGCAGGACACAGTGACCCTGTCTGAAAGGGAAAATGTAGTGACTTTGAATGCAGTACACTTAATTAATATTTTGTCAAATTACTTGATGCTATTTCTTTGTGACAGCTACGATGGAGATTTTAATCTTTTGCTTTCCCACTGAACATTTTGTAACCCTTTGTAATGTTGTACCCTTGGTTCAGAATAGCTATAGCTTGGATTCAGAATTGATCCTGGGCACAAAATGCTACAATGCAGAAAAGACACAGCTGTCTTGCACGCAGGAAATTTTGGATGGTGAATAAGAAAGGAGCTGAAAGAAGTTGTATTTACGTACAGAAGCACAGCTCAATGATGTGTGACACTGATACTGCTTTTGCACTATGTGGCTACACAGACTCAGCAGAAAGGATCAAAGACTGACAGTAACATACAAGGTCTTGCAGAAGCTTTGCTATTCCTATTACAACTTTTCTGCTTGTGACTGATTTGCACAAACTGCTTGGCAGGTTAGTTTGTAGGTATCTCTACAGTTGTGGTTTAGAGAGCTGGTGTGAGGCTACACAGAGTAACTGGGGATTTTATTCTGTAAGAAAGTTGTTTGGGTTTTTTTGGCTTTCAATATTCTGTATGCTTACACCATCAGAAGTTCTCAACTACATTGTCAGTGTAGTTGAAAACTACTTCATTGCTGGAAATAAGTTACTTCAAAGCAATTCACTTAGTGTTACTTGCAGTTGTCTTACTGAACAGCTAAAATTGTGTTCATTAATCATTCTGCATCCCTTTATTCATTCACCCAATTCACTTGTAGTCACACACCAGCACTGCAGGATTATCTACAAATGCTGAATTTTGAGAGCAGATGACTTACCCATCACTTTGAAGGGAAAGAAATAGTGGTTTGATTTTTTTTTTTTTGTGTCACATAAACAAAATTTTTAAAATGCCAAGAGATGAAGAAATAAAGCAAAGATTAATACTTGGCATGCTAACTGGACTATGGAGACCATTTTGGTTTAAAGGTGACTTCTCCCCATCCCTTTTAAAATTTTATTTACTTATTTATTATAAGGAAGATGTGGGAAACTCATGTCTGGATCAATGTCAGCAACAGTCCCTTACTATTATTAAATACAGTTGCTGGAAAAAAATTCTTGGGTCTCACATCCTAATCAAAGGCAGGGATATTAATTTATTTTTTAAGATCTTTTTTTCTGAAGTGTGTATTAGGTATTAGTTTCAAACAGTTCTTTTTTCAGTACCCTCAGTGCTAATTTTCAACTTCGTTTTAACAAATCCGTAGTCTAATAATCTAGGTCTTTAGATTATCTGTTCCTAGTTTTACGAATGAAAACTTCCTCCATCACAGTAACTTCTAAAAATTAAAGTAGATCAACTTAAATTCAGGTTTAATGATTACAAGCACCTTGTTTGTTAGACATGAAAAAATATATAGTCGTACTTCCGTGTTGCTTAATAGTCTGTTGATAACTGAGAAGGTTCTCAAGAAAGTTGAGGTTTTTTGGAGATGAAAAAACTCAAGTCCTTGATGCATCTCACACAAAAACTTCTTGAGCAAAATCACTGTTTTCATTTCAAAATTTAAACAAGGGAGTGTTTTTACAGTTTCTTGATGCTTGTTAAGACATTATTAACACGCAGGAGCCTTCATTAGTTAATCAGATTATTTGTGTAGTGCAAAATATGGGGATAAAGCACCATTTTCAGAAAAAGCTTACTGTTTAAGTAAACTACTTACGAAGAATTTCTTCCACTTAAATTGGTTCTTACCTGCAGTGCAAGTGGTAATACAAATTTATGCACATATACATAAATATAAGTGTAAAGTATAGCTGAGATAGAATACATCTGATTAATGATCACAGGTGTTGCTTATTGTTGTGACTTCAAACAAAATCTGCTTTGCAAATAGCATTCATCTTCTTCTTCTTGCCAAACAAACTATTCAGATATAAATTGGATGCTAACATGACGGGAGAGCACCACCTTTGACAAGGCTACAAATAAGTTACGACCTTGATTTAGTTGGAAGCCCTACATCTCTTAGAAGTTGAGGATTAAAGCAGTTGAGAGGTACTTTGTTCTGGGCTTTTTCTTGAGGGTTGTGGATAGCAGTGTATGGTGGGTTGTTGATTTGTTTTGGTTTTTAATATTAAAACAAAAGAACACCCAGAACCTTCCCTGTTAGTGAAGGCTGAACACTGGTTTAGCTGGACTCTTTTTAACCTGATCTATCATTTCAAGGAGCTTGCTTTGCTTCTAATGCAGAAGTTGGAAAAGAAGCTGTGTATTCATTGCTCATTAAAATGCAGAACGAGCAGTATGAACAACAGAAAGGGCTCTATATTTAAAAAAAAAAAAAAGTACTGAAAAATCCTCATCCAAGACCTAAATTAAATGAATGTATTCCAGGAGGCCTTTATGTTCCTGCTGGACAGAGTAAAGGACTCCATGCTTGTGCTGCAAAGGTCTGTCACCTCACCTGCCTTTACAAAGGTGTTTAGTGCCTGGCTGGGTGTCAGGGTGGCCTAAATTAAAGGAGGGGTCGGGGTCTGGGTGTCACAGCAACTGCAGCTGCAGCTGGTGGCATTCCAGGCTGTCTGCAAGGGCAGGGGAGGTGCCAGGTGCCTGGTTCTGAGGTCAGCCTGTGCTTCAGGACTCTTGAGACCGGTGAGCTCAGCTGCAGGATGGACAGAAACCCTCTGAGAGATCCTGTTTCTTCAGGCTATCAGTCGGGTTCTTGCTCAGCAGCTGGTGGGAAATGCAACATGATAAACGCACGCTTTTAGACTCCAAGTGGCTTTGGAGCAGCTGTACTGGGGCTAAATAAATATATCCCTCTGAAAGAGGAAATAACTTTTCCACCAGATCTATGCACTGATGGATTGTAATCATATTAAGCCCAGTGTCTGCCTCAAGGAGAGAAAAAATAACTTTTTAGTAGAGAGCTATAAATGGAAATCTGTGCCTACGCTAGCTTCTTGCCTAGTAGGAATGAGATAGGCATCTTAGGGAGCTGGAAAAACTAAAGGAGCTGGGAAGATACAGGCCACAAGCTACAACAACAGTGTATGTTAAGATTTATTCCTGCAAAAGTGTCTGGGATCTGTTCTTCCACAGCAGTGTGAGTGGACCTGGATAAGGGAGGTGTGTGCCACAGGTACTCACTGTGCTCAAAGAGAGCAGGGGAGGATACCCTTCCCCTACCAGGGGGAAAACCAGTGTCTTGCCACCTCCAAAATACAGATCCCATTTTGGCATAGAAAATCAAGGTTTTAAACTTTCTTTTTTAAGATAATGCAAGTTTGGAAGATATTTAGTACTTGCATATATACTTCCTAAAGTATTTGATAGCAAGTCGGGCAAAGTACAGAGCTAAACTTACATGCAGTCAGCACTTAAGAGAGCTGCTGCTTCTTCAGGAAGGAATTATAATGCTAAAATAGTGCATCTGGTATAAGATCATTCCAGGATTTTTTTGTTTGTTTAATGAATGGAGTTATTAATTTAATACATTAATGAAGTATTTTTCATCACTTCATCTCAAAATACTAAGATACTTTATTGGAGAGGGATTTTGCTTTAAAAAGGCAGCTTCAAACTGAAAGCAAACATGTAGATTTAAAAAACGCCATTCTGTCTTAAAGTAAATGGATTGTTTCTCCTGACAGAAAGGGTGGCAATATCCAGAGGAGACCTTAGGGCCAAGTGATGGAGTTGCTTGCCTTAAAGACTAAAAATTGACTTAAGTTGTTGCATATGTGTGCCACTGTATGTCTCTCTTTTTTCTTCTTTTGAAAAACAACAAAACAAAACAAAACAAAACATGTTGTTCAGCTTTAGTGTGGGAGGGAAGAGGTGCTCAGGGATTGCTTTTAAACATTGAGGCTTTCCAGAATGCCTGGGAAGGACATGGTGCTGCTTTTGTGGTGCAGGTTTGCTGTGGTCTGTGTGGCAGAAGAGACTGCAGCAGAGCTCACTGTGCTCCACAGGCCAGTTTTCCACAATCCTCAGCAAATTGGTCACCACTGATTATTCTTTCCACATGTCGATTTTGTGCATGAAGCTACTTTAAGGACTGAAGCCAAAATTCAGGAGCTGGAAGGTTAATTATTTTCCTTGAGTTTTTGCTGTGTGTGCAGTATGCTTGGAGGGAGAAGGGGGAGAGTGTGTTTAACCGTTTACAAGTATAAATCTCCCCTCCTTCCTCCCCAGAATGATTGTGGAAATTACTCCTAGGACAGTTCAGTGTAGCAGCCAAGTCACTGTCAATAGTAGAGACTGTTGTAATTGTGCAGATTAGTAAGAAGCAGGCAGTGAGTGAATATTGTTACTGCAGAATTAGTTCTCCATAATGAGCAGGAAAAGAATGCATCCGTATTTGGCTGAGGAAATGTTTGCTATTGCAGCAAGGCAACCAAAGTATCTTTATTGCTATGGACTGTTTATTCAAAGATCACCAGAAGTGTCATTTTACTTGCTTAAGGTATAAAAAGCTTGCAGAGTTGGAGCACGGTGCACAATTTCCTTTTTAACATTGGAGGTGCAGAGCTGCTTGTTTCAGACTTTGAGTAGAGACCCAGTGAAGTGATACTGGGAGCTGAGCAACTGATAAGTGTGTTTTTTCCCAACTGCTGCCATTAAAGGCCTGAACCTTTAAATCCAATGTTTACTGAATGTCAGGGGGAGGTATGTGTATGAAATTTTCCAATTGATTTTTGGGAATTTACAGTCTTTCAAACTATTGTTTCATCCAATGATACTTAGAAATTTGGCACACAATATTCTTTACATATCTAAAGAATTGTTAATTCCTCTTCGCCATGGAAATACCTGTGCATAGTATTAAAAGGTATGTATTTACTAGTGAAACTTTTGGAAAAACCTTTTCTTTCTTTAAGGAAGGAAGCTGAGAAGCATAATTAAAATGGCAAACAACAACTTCTTGCTGGTCGTAGCATTCCATGTCCAAATCTGTCCTATTACTCTCAGATAAGGTAGAAGGCAAAAAATTATTTATATACTTTTTTTGAAAATTACCAACTGTGAGAAACTACATTAAAGAAAATGCACACTGAGAAGTTCCTACAGCTGCTGTATGGATTGGTTGTTCCTGTCTTTTGTAACAATTTGTCCTGCTATGATATCTTTGTAGAGCTGAGTATGTTTTACTGGAAGGCATAGTGTTCTAGAAAATGGACAAAATGTACTGAGAATGTAGGTGCAAGAGGAATTGCATCTGCAGGGACTGGTACGGGTTTCAGAAGGGAGAGCTTTCTTCCTGCTGGGTTGTTTTTTCTTGTCTCACCTTTTTCTTCTGTGTTAGATTCCTACATGTTGAAGCATGAATGGAATCCAGACACTGTGCTTGACCTCAACCTAAAATCGAGAGTGGTAAATTCTTCGGCCCTGGGCCTCTGCCCCTGTGACTTGAGGGAATCCCTGTTTCTAGGCAGATACAACTGGAAAGCTTTATGTCAGCACCAGGGTCTCACATCTTGCAGAAGGTGGGCTGAAGATACCTGAAGAATGTGGAAACCTTGCATAGGCAAAAACGTGAGTTTAGAAATGGCTACAATAATGTAAACTTAGCCTGCAGGAACTTGGTAACTGTGAAGCCTTTCTTTTGTCTGAACTTTTTTTCCTGTGTCTCTGACAGTACTTTGCTGTCTCTGATTTGGCAGAGTTTGTTTACAAGGAAACCTTTTGTGCTGAGTGTTGAAGATTTTTAGTAAGGAAGAGAGAGAGCAAAGCCACAAATATAAGTAGTGGGAGATTCAGGAACACAATTGACTTAATCTACTGTAGTAGGTGAATTTCATCAGTCATGTGCAAATTATTACTTGTTCATTCTTTCTTAGTAATACTGTGACCTATCATTCTACCTGTGTAGCTCTCAAGGCTTTCTTAATTTTTCCTAAGCAGCTGTTACAAATACTTAGCTTTTTACAGAAAAAGGAAGAACAAGACTTGCAATTTCATCTCGAGTGTTTGCATATAAAGAACTCTGGCCCCTAGGTTTATTTTTTCCATGACACTTCATTATATTTCATAACCAAGCGTGGGATAGCTCTGCACCTCCCTTCCCTCTCTCCCTCCTTAAATGATGGAGATCCTACATTCATGGCTGCAGAGCAAATCTGGGACTCAGGATCCTCCTGCCCTCCATCCACCTCCAGAGCCCCAGAAGGGGCAGCAGTGGCAGCAGCAGAGCTTTCCTTGTTCCTGCAGACCCGCTGCTGCTAAAATCAGTACCAGTTTTGGTAGTAACTTGAAAGGCTTGAACAGAAGTTTCAGTCAGGGCATTCAGGGGGTGGAAGTTTGTCCTTGCCACGGGTGGGCTTGGAACTCGTGCAGCTCTGACGCATCCGTTTCGTGCGGGCACGAGGGCTGTTTCTTGTTTGCGGTGCCTCAGAAGTTGCAGTTGTGGGAAAAGAATCTTTGTTCTTTTCCCTCGGAGTGGTGGTTGGGAAGGAGGTTGCAAAGCTGGGAGGAATATACGTGTCATGGTAATTGCTAAGAGCATTGTCTTGAAGGATTTAAGAGCTCCCTTTCTTCTTTTTTTTTTCTGATTCCAAAGCATACTTTTGTCCTCATAGTAATCATAAGTGATGTAAACAGATGAAAATATATATGAAGGCAAATCTATTTATAGCTATAAATCAGTGTAAAACATTTGTAATTGTATGCAGGGAGGAAATTTGATGAGGTTATGCAGTGTTGCTACCTAATCTTTAGTCAAAAGTAATAACAACATGATTTGTCACAGTTTGGGCCCAGCTGGTACCAACCCGGCCTCTGCTCGCTCACCCCCCACCCCACTGTGGGACAGGGAGGAGAAAATCCACGCAAAGGTCCTTAATCCAGACAAGGACAGGGAGTTTTGTATTCCCCAATTACAGTAAAAGGAAAGAAAAAAAAAGAGTGGTTCAACTTGGGAAGGAAAAAAACTAATTTAATCTAGCAGGAGAAAGGGAAAACACTTCCAGACTTTAATGCCTTCTCCTCCCACCTTAATCCAGACAAGGACAGGGAGGTTTGTATTCCCCAATTACAGTAAAAGGGAAAAAAAATAAAAAAAAAAAAAGAATGGTTCAACTTGGGAAGGAAAAAAACTAATTTAATCTAGCAGGAGAAAGGGAAAACACGGCCAGACCTTAATGCCTTCTCCCCCCACCCCTTCCCTCTCCCTGTCCCCGATCGCTTCCCTGCCGCCTCCCCTCATGGCACAGGGGACACAGGGGGGTTCAGGGTCAGTTCCCCACACACTGTTTCTGCTGCTTTTCCTCCTCAGTCCCATGGGGTGCAGTCCCTCAGGAACTGCTCCATCCCAGGCTGCCCACAGAGTCACGGCTGTTGCGGGAACAGTCACCTCCCCTGGCACGGGGTCCTCCATGGCTGCAGCTCCACATCTGCCCATCTGTGACACTTCAGGGGCTACAAATCCATATTTACCCCACTGTACTCCTTCAGGGACTGCTCCACCGTGCTCCTCCATGTCTGCAGGGGCACAGCTGCTATCTCACCACAGGCTGGGGGGGAACCTCTGCTCAGGCACCTTTCTCCCTCTTTCCTCACTGACCTCGGTGTCTTCTCTTTGGCCTTGCTCTCTCCGTGCTCTACTCTGCTCTGAGGTCCTTCTAAAAATTATTTTTGCAGTTTTGTTTCCCTTTCTGGAATGTGTTACTCACAGAGGCACATCCAACTTCCCACATCTGCTGGGCCTTGGGCCGGGACACAATTGGAGCCAGGGGAGCTTCCAGCAGCTTCTCCCAGGAGGCACCCCTGTGGCCCCCCCTACTTCCAAGACACCACTGCACTAACCCAACATGTGTTTTTTATCTGAATATTCCTTCCTGGTATTCCTCAATTGCACTGTGTCCCCTGGACACTGTTCTAGCCAAGGCTAGTTCATATGCCTTAGAGGTGACAACTATAATAAAAGCTAGAAAAATGTTTTTAGATCCACAGTAAACCTGCACTGAATGTTATATGCAGCTTGTAGGTTGCAGAGAAGAACTTGGGTTTGTTGATTGGTTTAAAACTGAATATGAGCCATCAGTTTGTGCTTGCAGTCCAGAAAACCAACTGGGCTGCATCAAAAGAAGGGTGGGCAGCAGGTCAAGGGGGGTGATTCTCCCTCTCTATCCTGCTCTTGTGGAACCCCACCTGGAGTACTGGGTCCAGTTGTGGAGCCTCCAAGACAGGAATGACATGGAGCTGTTGGAGTGAATCCAGAGGAAGGCCTCAAAGATGATCAGAGAGTTTAGCACCTTTCCTATGAAGAAAAAGGCTGAGAGAGTTGGAGTTGCTCAGCCTGGAGAATAGAAGGCTCCAGGAGAATCTTATCAGCCTTCCAGTACCTGAAAGGGATCTAGAAGAAAGCTGGGGAGGGACTTTTCACAAGGGCACATAGTGATAGGTTAAGGGGTAATGGCCTTAAGCTGGGAGAGAGTAGATTTAGATTAGATATTAGGAAGAAATTCTTTAGTTTGAGGGTGGTGAGACAGTAGAAAAGGTTGCCCAGGGAAGTTGTGGCTGCTCCTTCCCTGAAGTGTTCAAGGCCAGGCTGGAAGAGACTTTGGGCAACGTGGTCTAGTGGGAGGTGTCCCTGCCCATGGCAGGGAGGTTGGAACTAGATGATCTTTGACCTTTCAGCCAAAACTATTCTGTCATCCTTAGGATGGGATTTCAAACTGAGTAAGAGACTAAAGAAGATTGAAGGGATAGGGCATTGGCTTGACACTGAGTTGGGGTTCCCTCTTCTGTTTCCTTGACTTCTTCAGGGAATTCACTTCGTAGTACCTACTTGCTGACTTTAATCCTCTTCAATAAAAATGGAATAACAGTTCCCTACCTTAGAGAGATGTTACCAGAATATGTGCATTAAAGGTTATATAGTGCTGTTTGAGGCCATGCACCTGTGTAAAATAATAATTGCTGTAATTCAGTTTTGATACTACAGTGCAAGAGTGAAGCCATCAACAGTAAGAGGACTACACCTGGCTAGTTTTGTCATTTTCTTGAAAAACACCCAAAATACAAACCCCCCAGCCAGCACAACTGATAAAAGTGGAAGGCCCCTTAGCCCACAGTCCAGGCAGAGGTTGTGGACCACACAGAGGCATAGCAGAACTCTACTTCTGTTGAGTATTGGTTACAGATCTCTGGTATGGCACTGCCATGTGTATAGTGTTCTGTATTAGTTTCCGAATTTTATTGCATCTGTTTAAAATGAAGATGCTTTCCCTGACAGCTTGCAGATGCAGTTTTTATGCAGTATGACGGAGTCAGCCATGGACAAAGCTGAATCAAAGAACTCCAGAAGAGTAATCTCTTGTTGGCTTCTTGTCTGCTCTTTAGTGCAGTGTGCTTTGTCTTTCTTTGTTTACCTGTTAAAAAAAAAAGTGTTGCACCTAACACATGCTTGTGAGGTTTGTGAGGTTGGATGAATAAAATTGCTTTAACTTTTGCAAAATATTAATTATTCTGAAAATATCGAGTTTGTCTGTGGGCAAGTTCCTTCAACTACTTTTACCAAACAAGATTTGTATTCAGTATAGCAATGAGTAGGTTTTTCTTCCTCCATTGATTCTTAAATCTTTCCCAGATGGGGAAGACCTGTGAAATGAATGTTAGCCTGCTGATGGGAGACTGTACTTGGAGAGTTGTTGAAAACAGTAAAGTAATCAGAAGCTGTGGGACATCAGTTGAAGCAGTAAACTATTTGGAATAAGAGAGTGCTCTCTAGGTGGTGTGAAAAAATCCTTTAGCATCCACAAGGTGTGTTAGGGATTGTAAAGGAGCATCAGTAGTAGAATTTCTCCTTCTTCGGTGTGAGAGGATCAGGTCAGTGGTTATTCCATACACCTAAAGGGATGGTTAATTTATTAGCCTTTCATTCTGAGAGTGAAAACTGTTATGTAAGGGATTTTTTTTTTTTAATGCTTAGTGATTTATTTTGGAGATGGTCAGGTGTTTAGCACTCATCCTCTTAACAGCTTTTCTAGTAAGTTGCTATGTGACTTTCCAATTATTTATGGACTGGTTTTCTCACAGCTGGGAAGGACTTGCTGTTCCTGTTAATAGCAATTGCATACTTTATATCTTATCGAATACAGCTATTCAAAGTGTAATACAGGATTATTGACCAAAAATGTTATGATTGTAATTGGAATGTATTTTTGTTGTTCCAGGACTCAGATTGAACTATGTAAGAGCAGGAGGAAATGTGGAAGAGTACTACAATGCTGTTCTGCATAACACAGAATTCCATGTGCAGGGGGATTAGTGCATGAACTTTTTTTTTTTTCCTGTCATACTGAACTTGATCCTTGAAACCTAAAATTTTTCTTTTACTGAGAACCGAGTCTTTTGCTCAATTCAAAGTAGGTTTGTAAAGTTTCTTAATAATGAGCACTTTTCCCCATGCTGTTACTGAATGACCTTTTTCCTTTCTAGTTATAAAGTGCAGGATGGGTGTTTGTTTTTTGGTTTTTTATAAGGCAGGCAGGCTTGTTGAAATGAATCTTTAGGAAGTTTTTAACTTTGTTCCAAGTAAGTGCTGTCACTTATGGCCAATTGTGGAAGTGCTTTGTAATGTGAGTAAGGATACAAATATGCCACTACAGAAATGGAGAAGCCCTGCTTTATATTTGATGCAGTATTGGTGCCAACCATCTGCTCTTTCTTTCTTCCACCGAAATGCCTGTGGTTAAAAGGAGGAGACTGTGCAGGTGTCTGGCAGGTAGCTGACAGGGAGCTCTGAATCTGGGAGCATGGAGAGTGCTTTGATTCTTTAAATAAAGATTGATAAATTGGAGTGCTCTCTGAGCCCCTAGATTCTTTAAATCTTCCTTGTTTCCACTGTGTGATTATCGTGCTTGCTCACATTTTTCAGTGCATGCAACAGTGTGCTGTTTGCTTAGCTGCAGAGTTGTGATGCCTGACAGCCCCAGTCATGGCCAAGAGCTTGCAGTACCTTGTAATGGATCAGCACAATAAAAAGACTCTTTTGTGTTCAACAGTGACCACAAGTGTTCTCTAAATACATAATGTTAGAAATGTAAGCTGAAGTCCTGTCAGTTCTGTTAAAGACCAACTGCTTGAGTAGTTTTATAATGGATTAGCTGAGTCAGTGGTGGCATCTGTCTGGCTGCAGGTGTGTGGATGTGGGCAAACCAAGATGGACACTGCTTCAGCTTAGAGAATGACTGAAAACAAGAAGATATTTCTGGGTAGAGTGAGGCAGAGAGGGGCATATGACAAAAGAACAACTGTGTTATTATTTGTGTGACCTTTTTCCCTCATTTTTTAGCCCCTCCTTCTTCTTTGGTAGTCATTACCCTGTTGCATCATATCTCAAATTAGACATGAAGTCTCTTTGTGGAAGAATTCCCATCTAGCCTGCTAGTGGGTACTATTAAAGAACACACAACTTTTATAACTTTGAAATACTTCATGGGTATCAGTGTATTTGTGGTTTCAGGTATTACTCTGATTTTATGAGCCAATCTGAAGTAGCTTGCTTAAGATGCATGTCTGTACCAGAGCTGGAAATTGGTTCCAGATCCTGTGAGATTCTGTCTGTGCTTTTACACAGACAGAATTTTTTACACAGACAGAAATTTTTTTAGCTGTTCTCTAGCCAGGACTGGGTAACTGATGATGCTTGCTTGATGGCATCAGGAGTGTCTCTGTCTGGAGCTATGGTCTAGGTATTGAGAGCATTTTTGTTTCTCATGAAGAAACCTCTGGGAATGGCGAGTGTCACCTCTATGAACCTTCCCTTTTCCCTTTCTTTATTTGTAGGCCATTACCTCTTTCAAAGCCTTGAAGGAATCTGTGAAGCACTCTTGACTGTGGGTTCCCCTTCCCCATCTGCATATGCCTGGTTTTGTGGTAGAGTGCTGGAGAGGTGAAGATGGAAACAACTGACCCTGCAGCTCTCTTTCCTGTTGCAGCTTGGTGCATTCAGATGTTTTCTTCTTGGGGCTTAAATGGAAAGAGATTTAGTCTCTGTGGGTGCAATTCTGCAGCTGGAGTGTTCGTGGCAGTAGAGGCATTTGGAGCAAAGGATGCGTTGTGGTTATGTCAGCTATGTGAAGGCAAGGGCAGGGAGAAGCTTTTGGCCTCCTCTTGGCCATTTAGACTTCAGAGCCTGCTGTGATCCCTGCGTGTTGAACTATGGGTCTCTCTGTTGCTAGCAACTGCCTTCCCAGGCAGCTCCAAACAAAAAAGCTTAAAATAGCTATCTAAGTGGTTACAACTAGAAGAACTGTTAACCCATTTCCAGTGGGAAAGAATTGTACGTTCCTGTAACTCTACAAAGCCTGAAATTAGTGTTTCATAGTTGTTAACTGCTGTGCTCTTTCCGTGCATTAGGGCTGCCCAAGCCTCTTCAGATCACGGCATTTGTCATGATGATGGATTATAATAAGTAATATTCCTGAATTCAGTACAGTTTATAGGCATGGACTGGTTTAAGAAATGTACCATATACCTGTTTCGTTAAAGGGTAATCCTGCACTGTGTTGCAAGCTGTTTGTAAAGATGGGCTTTCCTGCTTATTTGCTTACAGAGTCCAGTTTATGTAGCTCTCTCATTCTTATAGTTCTCTCAAAGAACTGCATGTTGTTGCTTTGCAAAATGAAAGATGCGTCTGGTGCAAATGATCGATCTTTTTTTTTCATGAGATGAGGTTGGTTTGGGAAAATTTTCAATTATTTTGCAAATACCATTCGATGTTTTGCTTGAGGATAAGTATGGTTTAGTAGTTGACTGTGGTGTTAGTCAAAGGTTAGACTGGATGATCTTGGAGGTCTCTTCCAACCTTAACATTCTGTGATTGTGTAAAATTGAGGCTCTTAATTGTATTTGCTGTAGTACCTTTTCAGTAGCTGATAGAAATGAGATTATCAGTTCCTTTAAAAATAAATCAAGGTTGGGTTTTTTGTTGTTGCTGTTTGTTTAATAATCTGCTAAGTTTTAAAATCCCAGCCTGTCTTTTGAATAGATTTTCTTCCTCATCCATGATGATTTGGTGCTGGTGGAGCTGTTTGTGTAAGCCAGGTTTTGCCTGGATGGTTTGTGGTAAGGACAAGAATAATCAGTGCCTAATGGGCATCTTCTTTTTAACAAATTTTTGTCTTTCTAATCCCTTTAAAAGAAAAATATGTGGAAGAATACCAGGTCTGTTTTGCAAAATGAACCTCTAGTACTTTTGCCAAGCTTGCATTGAGGAAGACAACCCACAATTTAGTTCATTTTTTGAGTATTCCATGAAAGTATACAACTCCTCTTTTGTATAACTGTTATCTGAAAACTTCCTTTTGATATGCAGAGGGTCCAGAAAAGAACTAGGAGGATGATCAGAGGACTGGAGCAGCTGCCCTATGAGGAAAGGCTGAGAAAATGGGGTTTGTTCAGCCTGGAGAAGAGAAGGCTTAGGGGAGGCCTTATTACAGAAGCTACAAGAAGCTCCCTGATCACAAGGAGTCACATAGACAAGACAAGGGGAAATGGGCAAAGTTGCTCCTGGGGATATTACAGTTGGACACGAGGGGAATGTTTTTCACTGTGAGGACAGGCAGACATTGGAATGGTCTCCCAGGGTTAGTGGTGGATTCCCCAGCTTGGTAAAGTTTTAAGTCTCAACTTGACAGGGTGCTGAGACATCTCATGTAGACAATAATATTGGAAGGGTTGGACCAGATGATCCTCGAGCTCTCTTCCAACCTGACCTTCTGTCATTCTATGATCTGTGTTAAGATGGAATGTGTAAAGTTGTGGTTGAAGGGGAGGAATAAAGCCACATCCGTGGATGTAAATAGGAGGTCAAAATCTGTTCAGAGAGCATGCTTAGGTGAATTTTAAGACCATTTGAACAAAGAAAGTTGCACAATTAAATAACTGAGATTACATTTTCACTGGCTCTAATTTGTTATATCCCTTACTGTAATAAATAAGAATATTTACTTGAGTAGGAGTTGTGTTTCTCCTTGATTTGATTATTTTGATTAGCTAATATCTTCTTGGGTATGTATGTTTTGCCAAACATTATGGTAATTCTACATTTTGTGCAATTTTGTTTGCTGTAGGTAATTAACCTATAATGTTGAATGTCAAGAGTGATCTAGATTGAGACAGTAGATTTTCACATCTGGTGGTGCAGTACAAGCTACTGATTCTGCTAGCAGGTAGTCCTTCAGCATGACCATTTTATCCCTTCCTTCATGCCACAGAGCTGATATATTTCTTGTTTGAATCTCTGGTTAGTGCAGTGGTTTTAACACAGCTTTATCAGTTCCCAGCCTCTGAAAATGGGAAATTGAAAGTGGTAGTAAAGTAGTTTTTATCATGCTGTCTTTAGGGCAGAGGCACCCCTGAAGTCAGTCATAGCTTCAGTCTTTCTCTGCTGTAGAAATTGGCCAATCATGTGAAAATTTGGTTAAGCCATAAATGTCTTAGCTCTGTAGTGCTTCTTTGAGTGTGTGTTTGCCAGCCCCAGGCAGGCACCTTCAAGCAGCAGTGGCAGTTGTCAGGCTTCCTGGATGCTGTTTTCCCTTTTGCTGTCTGTCTGTGAAGCAGCTTTCCCTTGATTGTTTTTTACAGTGTGCCCATAAAAGGCACAGAGTTCCTTTTTTGCTACAAGGTGTTATGCAAAAAAAAACAACCCTTCCCCATTTTTGGACTTTATTGATTCTAGGACTTTCATCTGACATTTTCCAGGTCCCTGGAAAAATTTCATGCTTGGAAGTGTAGGGGAGATGATTGCTACCTGTATCTGTTCTTTTGCAGTGGCCTTCTTTAAAACTAAAGAGTGCTCAGTTGTTTGGTTTTGCTTGTTTGCTTCTGGCTTCAGTTGCTGCTCTTGTGTAATGCTAGGCTTCTGAAAACATCCCTTTCCCTGCAGATTCAGGCTTTCTAGGTATCTGTGCAAAATCCCCTGCCATGTGGGGTGAGGTGACAGGGACATAAACCCATCACCTACTATTTAGTTTTTTGCTTTCTCAGATAATGTTTTGGTTTTTAGTTGCTTTGAGCTTTCTCCTGCCTTTCTACTGAAGATAGATTGCTGTGCTCTGCTGTATAGAATTGACAAGTGTAGTCTATTTTCACTTTCTCTTGTTCTCTCCCAGGGTGATGTGTAAGAAAGCCATGCTGTTATCCTTCCTGTTCAAGGTGTCTGAAGGTGGTGAGTGGGAGGTTGCAAATAATCTGCAGGAATTTTGATGTAGCTGACTGGAAGAAAATGTGACACAGTGTGCAGGAAGAGGCTTTTGAGGGAGACATTGAATCTGGTTTCATATGTAGCAGGATAGGCATAGGGTATGAATAAGCTGCACAGTAGGTTTTGCAAATCTTCAGCCAAACACAAAAACTGTCTTCTGTTTCCATCACTTTATTGTTTTTTACTCAAGGTGGTGGTGGTTTCGTTGGGACAGATTTCTGTTAGCTGGAACAAGTTTCTTGTTCATGATGCTGTGTGAATCTCTACACATTAAAAAAAAAACACCCAGCATACACACCCAGACCACCAAAACCAGAATCTAAACCTGTCTTATTGAACTTATCTCTGTTTGGCTACTGCACTGGAATAATTCAGTTTTCTGTGTCCTTTCTGCACATACGTAAATAGTGCACCTCATTTTTACCTTTTGCATGTAAATTTCAACCCATATTTTCTTGCAGGATTGGAGGAGAACTGGTAGCAAGTATCCTATATTCTCTTCTTGATTTTTGACCTGGTTTGTGTGTGTGTTAGTTCCTCTGGTTTTGTTCCTCATCAGTAAAACATGTGTCATGATTCTTTGCCTCTTTCATAAATGTGGGATTTGACCATAACAACGAGCAAAGTAGAGAAGAAAGTCTCGAGTGCTCAGTCTCAGAAGGACACTAAGTAGGTTGCTGCATTTCACTTAAGTGTAAAATTGTTCTTGGAATCTGTTCATAATCATTAGAAGTGTTTCAACTTCAGTAATCTGAGTTGCTGGCAGCAGGAGGATTTAGTGAGAAGTGATTCTCATCACTGTAATTTCACAGATTTCCTGTAACAAACTGGAGCAGCATTGTTGCAGTCAAGGCTGAGAATACACATTAGCTAGAACCCAGGAACAGTTTCTATTTTTCATATGGAAAAAAAACCCCAAAACCCAAACCTAAACCAGATGTATTTAAAAGCCAAGATTAAAGTGGTGAAATAGAAGATTCTGTGGTCTGTGACCACTTATTATTTTCTGCATCCTTAATTTCACCAGGGTTTGAGAAGTCAGAGTCTTTCCCAATGAATTTCTGCTGCTGTCTATCAGAGAGAATTGTGTGCAGATTATCTCAAAGGAGATTAGGAATGTGCAAAATTTAAACTTGCTTATCATGCCAAATATAGGTGGTGCAGCAAGTGAACTAAGCAAAGACTGCACAGCCCTCAACAGCAGGGCTGAAGAGTAGAGTTTAAGGTTACTGTAGAGTGTGTGAGGTCATGAACTTGATAGGTGAAATTGTACATATATGCACATACTTACTGAAAAGAGTATTTAAAGAAGTGGAATAATGGTGAGTGGTTATTAAATATACAGGCAAAAACTTTTAAAGGGAAATAAAGATATTTTATAGTCAGTGGTTGCAATGGAGTGTCTTTAATTTGTCCTTTAAATAAACTTTTAATTTAAAAAAATATATTAAATATGTTTTCCAGCAGCCTGGAGTTTAATGATAAACTGAGACAAGATGGCTGTAACAGATAGAGATGTCTGTAAGATTCTGCAGAGCTTAGTCTGAGTTGAGTTGCAGCCTGCTGGTGCTGTCCTGAATGCCTGTGTCCTCACTCATCAGATTTCTTTGCTCTGAAAGGACTTTAAGGGCAGCATCCTTCATGCAGGCATAGGCTCTTCCCTAGTTCTGCTGTATACTTCATTAAGTCCTTCAGGAAACTTTTCCTAAAACGAGCCCGTATGGCATTTTATATGTGTTTATGATTTTCTTTAAAGCTTGAGTGCAGATATGCTGGAGAAGTTTTAGCTTAACTTCTCTGAGTAAGGTGCCATAGGTTTTTGCATCCCAGAAAATATTACATGTGGAATGGGGCATATGTGTATCTAATGTGTGTTTGGAAGAGAAGGTCTTGCAACATCAAAAATTCCTTAAAAATCTGAAAATGTTTACAGTATGAAAGGTGGCATACCATTCATATTCCTTTGAAGAGAGGTCAAGATATGTTCTTGCATGGCAGAAGTTCCTGGAAGTTAAAATAGCTGCTGATGTTGAGAGTTATTAAAACAAAATATCCTGATGCTAGGTTCTGCTTTTTCTCTGTGCAGCATAAAAGCAATGCAAGGTATCGTGATACTTGAGTGTATTTGGGAGCAAGACACAGTGTCTTCTGGGAATTACGGTATCAGGACTGGCTCTGTGCTTTATCCAAAGGTAAGAAATGGCCAGGGGTGTACTGCTCAAAAGCACACTGAAGCCTCGAGCTGTGTTGCCATTTTACTGTGCTGCTGCAGACCAGCTCTTGTGCTGAAATTAAAGTAAAACAAACCAAACCAAAACCAACCAACCAACCAAACAAAATAACAAACAAACAAAAAAACCCTACCAAACCTGGTAATTGGCTAGGATGATGGCAATGTGAGCTCATCCCTCAGCCCTGGGGAGGGAAGCCTGCTTAGTCATAGTGCCAGCAGTGCTAAGCCAATGAAGCTGCCAAGTGTGAGCTTTCCTGGAGTGTAGTCATGCTGCAGCTTAAACATTATTCAGTTTAAAATGTGGACTGTTACTATAAGGATGACCAGCAAGATGCTTTTCTGCAGTTTTTCTACATAGAAAGAGATTCTAAGAAGCTGATTTTGTGCTGTTTTCTTTTACCATCTAATACTGCATGTCCCAAATTCTTTTTTTTCTTGCTTTTCTTAGTTAGGATTTATTATTGCATGCAATTGGGAGAGCTGTGATGTTCAGTAAGTGTATTTTGTTTAAAGTATCTTAAATCTCTTTCCTCCCCAACAATATCCTCCCCAACAATTTGTGCTACTGCAACTTTAGTTGTTCGGTCTCTACAGTCTTCTCAAGTGACAAGAGAACTTCCCTAAGAGGCATAAAATATTTTCAGGACTCCTTTTGTGTAACATATAAGTCTGTATTCATTTACTTCCTTTAGATTGTCTGTGAACTTACCATTTTTGTAGACTTTGCATCTTGATACTTTTTCTGCATCCCTGTCCTAGATAGGTGCACTTCTAAACTGCTGTGAGTTAGGCTTTGCAGTGCTGGTGGCTTCTTATGTAGTTATGGAATAAATAGAGGCAAAGTCCTCGAAGGTGGAGGGGGGTTTTGTTTCGGGGTTTTTTGGATGAGTTAAAAACAAGGGCCCTTGAAGGTATATGTCAGATTTTTAGGCAGATACTGTTGCATTCTTCCTCAAAGTGTACCAAACCTGCAGCAGAGGTTCTAAAGGTTGTCTGGCAGGTTGATGTCTTCCCATATGCAGGAAAAATCGTGTTCTTTTTCTCAGAATCATGTGACTCATCAATACAAAGCTCGCAGAAACATAAGTGGAAGGAAAACTGTTACAACTTTGTCTAGTTCGGAGGTAAAAATAGATACTGATGACTTAAGAAAGCAAGATAGTGTCAGAAACCACTGTTAGCCTTGTTGCCTCCGGTATTGTGGTTTAGTTGTTCCCTCTATATTTGTAGCAGTGCTGCAAACAGCGAGGAGGGGGTTATATTGCTCCCGAGAGGCATACAGCAACCTTTCCACCTCTATTGCTACAGGGGACTCGGTTTCCTGCCCTGGAATGTTTTTTCCTCTCCTAATGAAGTTTTGAACTAGGAAAAAGTTATTTTGTGAACTCCTCGTTTGTGCATTAGGTGCAGCGGGGAGCGAATTTTCCACCTCGCGTGTCCACAGTTTCTCCGAGGGTTATTTTTGTCCTGTTGAGAGAGAACTGGAAAAAGAGCTGAGACGTTGTGCTGAGAGGAGGGAGGAACGCCCTGGCTGTGATACCGAGTGGCAGAGGTCCATGGAGGAGGGAGCGTGGGGGGGAACAGCTCTGTAAGAGCCTGAGGAAATGAGTCACTGGGATGTGAAACACAGGCCTGTGGTGCCAGTAGCACTCGAGCCAAGCTTGGCCACTGAGGTGGAAGTTGCATAAGTTAATTTAAACTCTTTGCCTTTTCTTCCTCATCATACTCCCAACCCCACCCCAGTATTATAGCCTGCACTCTAGCCATATCTGTTCAGGGGAAGCTCAGTTTTACAGGTTTTCAGTGTTCCATGTGCTTTTGCTTTGTTAGTTTTCATTTTATAGGGATTGATAAATGGATTGCAGGTTTGATTGGAGGGGATTCATGTGTTAGTCTTAACAAGTCTGGTCCACGCAAGAGAAACTTGGTTTTATAGCAGAAGTGTAAGAATGGGCTTTTAACTGTTTGTTAGGACCTTTCTCAAACATATTTGCATTTGATTTTAAGAATAACAGATTGCATATTGAAAAGAGTAAAAGAGACACTTTGAAAGCTTGAGTGTTAGTAGTAGTTTAAAAAATCTATTAAATTTAAAACTGATCTTTTTAAAAGGTTTTAGGTGTCCTAATAGAAATACTAGTGTATGTGTTAACACATTAGACCTTAATCCTGCAAACTAGGCTTTTAGAGCCTAAGTTTGTGGGTGGTTTTTTTTCTGTAGGAGAGGAAGATAAGTTGTCCCAGAGAGCATGTTCTGGAAAGGCTTTCTCCTGTTGTGTTTGTAGCTTTACACTGACAGAGATTTGCTGGTGTCCAGGAGCAGCTGTGACAATCTGGTTGAGCTGCTTTTCCATGTGTGTGACCTGAGCAGGAGCAGGTGCTTTCAGCTGTTGAAGGAAACATCTGAGAGGCCACAAGTTGAGCAGACCCTGTCTTGGATGCTTGATGGGCAGTTTTAATTGGAAAGCAACTGCAGTGATTGTGGGAGGAGGGGGTGAACACTAGGCTGCTGCCTGATGCTTTCCTTCAAAGTACTGAATTGAGCATCTTGCTGCATGTTTGGCTGCAGTCTTTGTATGCACGTGTGTGTTTTAAATGTCTGGGAAATGTGGCCTGACATGTTGTTTTTTCTTTTGGCAAGTCAAGAGGGTTTTTTTGTTTTGTGTTTTTGAGTTCAGATTAAAACCAGATTATTCTGGCTGCAGGAAGACACAGAAGTAATTGGCCAGATGAGAGGGAGTTTCAGAGAAAAATCTTCAGGATGAGCTTGAGTGATTAGTGAGAAGTCTGTGTGCAGCTGGGAGTTGCATCACACACATACAGTGTGGTACCTGTTTTGTAAAACTCAGGTGTTTTGCTTTGCATTCTTCTTGCATGTCAGATCTATTATTTCTTACTGATCTTCATTTCTGTGGGAAATGGGACAGACATACAGTGTTGCTTATCATGTGAGGGTTTGTATGCCAGTTATGTCTGATGATGATTCATTGCAATTGCTTCTCTATTTCAGGACCTGTAAGAAGTGGATCCTGCTGACCTCTGAAGCACACAGGATAAGAGTGAAAAGAAGTGGGAGAAGCACACAGCAAAAAAGGAAGTTGATGCACTTTCCTCTGTACTTCTTTCCTGCCCCTTATTACTAAAACTGAATGGAAAAGAGAGACTTCTGTGCCTTTCCTTCCCCAGCCTCAGGGATGGGTGGATTGTAAATACAGTGTGTGCAGTTTGGGAGAATAGTCTGAACCATGAATCTTCAGGCTCAGCAGAAGTCTTCAAGCAAAAGGACTGGGAAGAGAATTGGCTATTTTAATGAGCAGGAAATAGCAGTGTCATCAAAAGAACCACAGCAGCAGCTTAAGGAAGGACAGTACTATGGTCCTGGAGGGAATTTACCTGTCTCCCAAACTATGGAGATTTCTCATGCAGGAGGCTTAGCAAATGCCCCCAACAATGTTGCTCTGATGAACTCTGTTTACAATCAAGATAGGGGGGAATCAATGATGATGTCTCAGGCAGTAACAGCTGTCAAATGGCAGAATTCACTAATGGGCAACCGGCTGCCAGAGAGAGGTGACAGCCACTGGCAGTCTCCACCTTCCATGTGGAGCCACGGCATGGTTTTTGGGGGCAACACAAAAGGACCTCACTCCAGTGCTGGTGCCCCAGGCTTCTATGGCCACTCAGAAGCCCTTAAAAGAAATCAAGAGAAAGGAGTGTTTGTGTCACAGCTGGACTTGTATGGCGATGCTGTCCAGCAGATGATGTCTCAGAAGGCTCAGCTGGAACAGCAAGCTCTGGTTAGACAGCAAGCTCAGATGAATTCTTTCCATCAGATGCAGAAACAGCAGCAGCAGAATCAAAGTCTGCCATTACAGCCTTTCCAACTTGCGTTTGGTCACCAAGGCCAAAAGCAGGGTCTTCCTGAGTTGTTACATGTCTTTCAAGAGGCCCCAGCTTCTTCCAGTCCTGCATTTACTGCTCAACAAAAGCAGCAAGCTCTTCCCCAGCTACAACTGTTTGAAAATTTCTATCCTCAGCAGCAGCAACAGCAGCAGGCTGCCTCACAAGCCTTCAGTCTGCAGCAAGCTACTTCCATAGCACAGCCTCATGTGGCAGCTGCAGCACCTCAGCATCACATGATGGCACACCAGTTTCAGCAAACAGAGAGGAACCAGGAACTATTCAAGGCTCTGACAGAGCAGAATCAACAGACTGTGCTACCTCAGACCCAGATTCCCTTTCCAAGAAGATCACGGAGACTCTCTAAAGAAGGTGTCCTGCTGACATCTACAGGAGAAGTATTGACTTCCAAGCAGTCAGAAGAACAACCTAGCAATTTATTTCTTCATCACTGGCAAACACATCAGCAAGAGGTCCCATTACAGCAGCCACCTGAATCACTACCCCACAACAAGAGTAACTACTTGCACCCCAGGAGACTGGATATGGGGCAAAAGGATGTCCTGGTCAATAGTGAGCTCTGCCAGATGGAAACAGACAGGCAAGCCACAGCCCAGAATGGTAGAGATGGAGAGAAACAGACAGCAGCAGCTGAAGAAAATGCTGAGAGAACCAATGACTTCCAGGGTGTCAGGGGTGGTGTGATCCAGAGCACACGACGCAGACGCCGTGTTTCTCAAGAAGCCAATTTGCTGACTTTGGCCCAGAAAGCTGTTGAGCTGGCTTCTCTTCAGAATGTAAAGGTGAGTTATACATCCCAAACAATATAGCATCCTTCAGACTACAGAGCAGGGCTGAAATGGAAGGACTTCTTGTGCATATGCAGGATAGGATGGTACCTTGATGCATGAAGTGTTGCAGTACAGCAAGGGCAGCTGTGGAGTGGAGGCATGTAAGTTCAGTTACTGCAGTTCATAGATGTGGGAGGACAGAGATCTCCTAAGTGCAGTAAAACCATGCAAGGGCAGTTTCATTTCACTAATTCTGAATGTCATTTTAATAATCCAGGGCTTCAAAGTTTGTTCATTTTCATCTTGGGCTTCAAGCTGATCAGGAATTTAGAGAGACAAGTATAAGTAGTTCATTTGGTGTCTTTTTACCAATTACGTATTAAAAGAATCACAGAATGGTTTGGGTTGGAAGGGACCTTAAAGATCATTTAGTTCCAACCTCTCCCAGCATGGCCAGGGACACCTTCCACTAGACCAGGCTGCCCAAAGCCCCATCCAGTCTGGCCTTGAACACTTCCAGAGAGGGGGCAGCTACAACTTCCCTTCCACTGTCTCACCACACTAAAGAATTTCTTCCTCATATCCAACCTAAATCTACCCTCTAATCTAAAAAACCTTTGATGTTAAGTCCTTGACCCCTTGCCCTGTCTCTACATGCCCTTATAAAAAGTCCCTCCCCAGCTTTCCTGTAGGCCTCCCCTTCAGGTACTGGAAGGCCACTGTAAGTTCTTCCCACAACCTTCTCTTCTCCAGGCTAGAACAACCCCAACTCTCTAAGCCTGTCTTGATAGCAGAGGTGCTCATTCCAGCAGCTCCATTCTCTCCTTTTGTTAAAAGGCTGCTGCTTACCTGACAGTTCTTCAGTTTTAGTAGTTGAAATGTTTCCAAATCATGCTATCCTAAAAATTTCATAATACAGTTTTCATGTTCAGTATTTCCTAAATAATAAAAGTCTGAGGAAGCCTCACTTACATGAAGAATTTAAATCAGGCATAATAAAAGTCTGTTATCCTGTTTCTCAGAATGAACTGCAGTGACTGTTTTGACATTCCTAACCTGAACACAAGGTCTCTGGACATTCTGCAGGGCTTGATGGGGAAAGAAATCTAGTGTTTTCTGATTAGGTAGTTTACTGCTTTCATCCTTTTGGTGTTCCATCAATCTAAAGAGTACAGTATATACATTCCATATGGCAAGATGACAGGGTTCAAAATTACCTAGCCTTGGGCAAGCAAGTGGTGGGATTTTTAGAGTTGGGGGGGCATTTTTTGAGGGGGTTTTTGGGAGTTGGGTTTTTTCCTTCTGTTTTGTTTTTTTTGTTTTGTTCTTCTTTCAGTTGTGGTTTGACTAATCTTTCATTGAGTGCTTTTCATGAGAAGCAAAGAAATATTTTTTCTTCAGAAACTTTGTTGCCAGAGGCTGATGAACTATGAGTGTTAGATCATGAGCTACTTTTACCTACAGTTTTGGCACCTGAGTTGCTGCTCAGTGAGACAACAAAGTGAATGGAATTTTATTCTTTCTCATGTCCTCACCATAAATTTTTTTCCTAGTCTGTCTGTGGTCGTGTTTTCCCATCCCTTCCTTAGAGGGATGTACTGTTTGAGTGAAAGAACTGAACTTCAAAACAATGAGGCAGATACCTGTAGCCTGTTCCATCTCTTGCACAGCAGGCAGCCACCAGTGGCTGTTGATGCTGTTTTCAATCCTTTTTTGCTCTAACTCCAGTTGGACAAATGCCTGATAAATTTAGTGGCCTTTTATGATGGGGTCACAGCATCAGTGCACAAGGGGAAGAGCAACTGAAGTCATCTACCTGGACTTGTGTAAAGCATTCAACACTGTCTTGCACAACATCCTGGTCTCCAAATTGGAAGGATGTGGATTTGATGGATTGGACTACTTGGTGGATAAGGAGAATTGAAGAGTAGTGGTCAATGGGTTGATGTCCAGGTGGAGAACAGTGATGTGTGGCATTTCTCACGGGGTGGTACTGGGACCAGTGCTGTTTTAAAATCTTTAAGGCTAGGCTGGATGGGCTGAGATGGTTTGGTGGGAGGTGGCCCTGCCTGTGCAGGGGGTTGGAGCTAGATGATCTTTAAGGTGCCTTCCAACCAAACCCATTCTGTGATTCTATGATTTGATAGAAATTTGACAGAAAACTAGTAGTAGTTAAGAGTGTGAGTTACTTGCTCATAATCTGCCTACTATTGTATGGTTATATTGCAGGAAGGCCTACAGGTTCACATTGCTGTTTGATCATCAACACAGTGGCAAGAAATGAAACATCTAGGAAAAGGGAAATCAAGAAATTGGCCATTTGAAGGCATGGCTGCTTGCAACCTGAGTCATACTGTAAAGTCCAAACAGAGAAGTGCTTTGTAGTGTCACAACTAATGCTCTGCACTGGAGCTGCCCATCATGCTGTGCCTTTGCAGGTGGTACAAGCCTATGGCTGCTAACAGGCTGCAGCAAATTCTTAGTTTTATAGTTTCATTTCACATACAACTGTTACATGAAACAGGGCAATGTAGTAGGCTGTTGTGGTTTTTTGTCTGATCACAGCAGGGGCCTTAGAACAGTTTTTCCAGGTATCTTTCTGCTTACCTCTGAGCATAATCAAACAGTTGAGAAAGCATTTAGGGATCTGAAAAAAAAACCAAACAACTTAATTCCAAAATCTGTTGTGTCCTCCCTTAGTAAACCTTAGGTATTTGTGGTCTTTCATGACTAGAAAAGCTTATGTATGGACCAGAGCATCTTTAAGGATGTCTTAACTATTTATATTAGATTCCCAGTGGGGTCTTCTTTTTATGTCTACTGCTGTTGAAGTCTTCTCTTTCCTCTCAAAGGAGAGCCCTTCACTGATTACATCCCATTCTTGAAAATAAGAGCACAGGTAACCTGATCAGACAGCCTAAGAAATGTGATGTCTTGTGTGACTGGCTGCCATAATTTCCTCCTTGTAGTTCAGAAATCAGTTCATGTCTTTTGACCTACAGAGCATGCAGGAAGTATGTGGAGTTTGCAGATTGGTCAGGATTGGTGCTTGTCCACACGTTCATATTGCCATTATTTGTGTGATTGCTCTTACTCTCTTGGATGCCCAGAAAGTATGCTAGAGTGCTTGCACTAGTAACAGCTGTATCAGGAGGGAAAAAGTAATCTGATAAAAGCAAAACTTTTATTGGCAACAATCTAAAGAACGTAATATGAATGCACTGCCCTAAGCTGTGGTGCAAAACTATCTGCTCTGCATCTCACTGCCAGATGACAAAAGCAGAACTATCCCAGTTGTTCATCAGTAGGCTTCATAAATAAGGTGGCAGCAGCATAAGTTTGCTCACATATAGGAGGATAAAGTCATACATGAGCTGCAGCTTCTTCAGGTATGGGCAGAACTAGTGGAAGTAGGCATCTGTTTCCAGTAGATGACCTGTTTATATGTTTAAAAAGGCATCCTTGTTAGTCTCTCTTTCCTGAAGTAGTGGAGAGAGGCTGCAAAAATTTATAAGAACCCTTTACTATCTAGTAGTGGTCCTTAGTGATACTTATCAGTGTGACAAATGCCTTCCAGATCCAAAATTGGTAGTCTTGTGGGAAAGCACAGGTGCCTGTCACCAGCCTGGAGTGAAGGGATGTCCTCAGAGCTCATCTCATTCCCCCTGCAGTGCAGCCTGGGGCAGCTGGTGCCAGCTGTGACACTGCAGTTGTGTGTTTCAGCATTGTGTGGTAGGGGCAGTCTCCAGTCTCTGCCAAGAAGCAGTCAGACTTCTAAACTGCACTGTCACTTACGGGATAAACCTTCCTATGCATACTTGGCCTTCCTCTAGTAAAAGGTCTTGAAAAGAAGCATTCCTAAATATCCTTGATACGATGTATTTTATTTGCTCAAGCTTGGCACCTAGCTTTTTTGGAAGGCTTAGCATTTCAGAGTGGACCTGGTTTCTCTTGCAAGCAACAAAAATTACCAGGACTATCATTTGGAGAGAGGCCAGAGCATTAGGCTTGACTCTGACTGATGCATCTTGTGACAATGCAGGTGTTCTCCCTGCAATATTAATACAGTATTGAGATAGCACTTCAGTCTAGTGTCCTTCTAGCTATCATGGGTTGCCTCTTCATGGGCCAGATGGAGCATATTCCCTTGTTTATCAGTGAAGCTGGCTTTCTTGGTCTCTGATCACAGTGAAATGTTTTGGGGGTGCCTGAATCCTTTTGACAGAACCTGCTTTTTAATATGGTACCTTTTTACTCAGGATTAGGTATTCTTAAAGGCACACAAAATATTCTTTTTGAGGACTGCAGTAAGTCTGAAAAATTTAGTTAGTCCAGGATGGAAACCTCTTGTCATACCTGAGAAATAGTGTGCCTTACTTTCTACCTACAAAACACATCTGTTCAGGTGGATTGCTCATTAGATTGTGGCTCTGATGAAGGATGAGTTTGCACACCTGACCTTCCCAAGCTGATGTCTAGGTTACAGTTCTGAAACACTGAAAGGATCATCTTCTATAGCTTCTGGACTGCACTTCATAAGAGCTCAAAAAGGCCTTCTGCAACCCTGAAGAGTAGTGTTTTTGAAAGTTGTGCTTTAACATCAGGCTTCAAAGTGAGCTGGCAACTGCTTTTGAACTCAGAATGGAAAGAATATGTGGACAGTTACTTGAAGGACCTACCTGGAGACATTTGGTGTTAGAGTATCCATGTGTATTCGATAACTCATCCTCTGTTCCCATCTCCTTGGAGCTTGATTTTCTAGGATTTCCATGAGTGGAAGAAAGCAGAGACATGGAAACTGTAATACCAATGTAAAAAGTGTCACCTTGCAGTTAGGCCTTGTTGATTCTGCTGAGCAGAAGTCCTTATGGCTCAAGCCTGGCTAGGCAACAAATCTCAAAGGCTGCAGTTACAATAAGAAAAGTTGCTTCTGTTATGTAAATCAAGAAAAAAAAGTGCAGCAAAAAGTTAGCTCTGTTTTTTGTAAGAGAGATTTAATTGAGATTGTCATGGTTCACTTTCTCCTGGAATGGAAGTCCAATATTTGAAATTAATAACCTGCAGTTTGTGATAATTACCAAAACTGAGGAACATTTGTTGAAGTTACATGGCTGGGCAGAAATTCTTCTGGAAGACAGAAGGTTCTAGCCATTGAGACTTCAGACAATCCTCAAATAACTAAAAGAAGTTCTGGTAACACTTTTTTGAAGCATTCTTTTTCCTCCAGTAGCAGTTCTCCAAATTAATTTCAACTTTCATATTGTGCTGAGTAATTTGATGCACATAATTGAAAGTCAGTTATCATCTGATTTATAATACAAGTACTACAGAACTCTTTAAAATGTGTTTTTCTTCTCAGGAACCAGATAATTCTGAAGAGAAGAGTGTGCTGATAACAGGTCCAGGACCTACAGCTGCAAAAAGTGTTGTTGAATTCGCCAGTTCTTCACCAGCTCCCAAAAGAGCTCGAGAGGATAGTAGCCTCGTGCCTCTTATCATTCCTGTGTCTGTGCCAGTCAGAAAAATTGACTTGCAGAATCTTGGAAAGGAAAAGTCTGAAGATGGAAAGCTGCCAAGAGGCCAAACAAATGATCGAGGTCCTTGTGAACAGAAGCCTTCTGTGATAGTCACTCGGAGGCGATCCAATCGTAATACCAACATGGAAACCTCAAATCAGGTATGGATAGGCTAAGAAACCAAATCTGTTAAATTTAATTACGTACTCATTATTCATAAGCACTTCTGTTAAAGTAGTTTGAGCTCGAGGCTTGAACTTGCAATGGATGTAGTCTGGGAAGTGGATTTTTTTTATCATAATGCTGCCGTGTATTTGGGCATCATTGGCTCATACTACTACAGCCAGGCAGTGCCCCTCTACTGAACTCTGAATAAAGCCAGATGCTCAGTAGCACTATAATAAACAATCTGTCTGGATAAAGAGTGCCTTCTCCATACATACGTGGGTAATAATAAATTGTGAGCAATGCACATACGTCTCTGTATATGAATAAAATGTGAAGTGAAGGTTTATTCAAATAGAATTAAAATCTTTTACTGGGGTACTGAAGATCAGTGCAGCACCACCCCTTCAGTGTGGTGCTGTTCAGTGGGGTCTGGGGCTTGTTTTCTGTTGATTGGTTTGTTTGTTTGTTTGTTTTGTTTCTTGTTTTGTTATCTTCTCTAGAAGCATAAAACAGTGTTCAGATACCAGAGAAATGGCAGGTTTCTAAGGAGGTTTCTCTGCATTTAAATGCCTGACAGTCTAAGACAATACTATTATATTGTCTTCTGTTCTCTTCTAGCAATCTGGTGTTACCCTTTATCTGTACCAGGGTCTGCTATACTTTTATATCCTCCTTGAAGCTGCCATGAGGTCATTATCTTTCCAACCAAAGGCTGGACAAGAGACATGTGGTTCTTGTAAAATATAACTTCATAATCACTCAGAACCATTGTTGTTCTCTAGTAATTCCTGGGTCCCTTCTATTCCCCATCTCTCTCCTTTTTCCCTTTGTGCTAATTGTTGAGACACCCTCCAACTCTGCTATCCAGATTTTGAGCTGCTCTGAAAGAAAGTATGGTGTTGTCTCACCATTTGTTACTCAAATAATTCCATGTTTTAAAATAAAAACATGTTGTTGTTGGGGTTTTTTTTTCCTAATAGCATGAAGACACTGTTCCAAAGGATGAAGCAGAGGGCTTTGCCCGGAAACCAAAGCAGAGGCCAAGACCTGAGCCACTCTTCATACCACCAAAAGCTGGCACATTTATTGCACCACCTGTTTATTCTAACATTACTCCTTATCAGAGCCACTTACGGTCACCCGTCCGTCTGGCAGATCATCCTTCAGATAGGAACTTTGAGCTACCTCCTTACACTCCTCCACCAATTCTTAGCCCAGTGAGAGAAGGATCTGGGCTGTACTTTAACGCTATCCTCTCTTCAAGTGGTCATTCAGTTCCACCTCCAATGACTCCTAAAAGTGCTCACAGAACTCTGCTGAGATCAAGTAAGTCACTTCTTCCTTCCTTTATTGTTTAATTTATGATGAGGAGATCATGATTTTAGGAGGTGTAGTTATGTGGAACTGGGGATAGTCTGGGGAGGAAATGCAATGTTGCTTCCATCTGGGCATGTTGTGGTGCATTCACAAGTGATCTGCAACACCCTCTACTGACACTCTTCTCATCATGGTGTCATGACCTCTTCCATAACAATGATGCTCAATATCTTGAACTAAGGGGACAGTAAATAGTTATAACTGAGTTGTAGATGGTGAGTGGAAGGTAAGTTCTTGGTAATCTTAAACTCCTTTAGTGTATGGGTATCTTTTTTTGGAGATTGACAGCTCCTGTAGATTTACAAGCTGTGTGAAGAATGTATCTGAGATGCAAAGATCAGATGTCTCAGCAGTTCTTTCTTTTCCTTGCAGACAGTTCAGAAGTTACCCCTCCTGTTCTTACAGTTGTGGGGGAAGCCACCCCAGTCAGCATTGAACCGTAAGTCCCCAGTAAATTCTTAGCCCTGGTGGTAGATGTGCTGCTCTTCTTCCTCCTAAACCTTCAAGCTGCTGCCTGTACAGTTGATCTATCTCTTAGAAACATTGAAGTCAATCCTATTAGTGACTATAAGTTGTCTTTATTAAAAATTACTCCATACAATAGGTAATGTTTATTTGGGCAAATAAACCTCGAGATTCTGGTACTGCTAACAACTTTCTATTACTGCTTATCTGCCTCTGGGCTGAATACTAAAGGTGAATTGTCCTGTTTTGTTGTATGCAAACACTTCTTTGTATGATGGATGTGTGAACAGTAGGGACATAATGCCCCTTTAGAGGAAAGCCAAAGAGCATCATGGAAGAATGTGGTTAGCTGTCACATGGGCTGGTCAGATTGCACATTATCTGTGTATTGTGTATTAGCTGCCACACAGCTGTGAATGTGACTTTTCTCCCTGGAGCTGTGAGCTTGATGTCAGTCCTGCTGAACTTGAGCTGAATAGCAAAAAAGCAGAGTAGCAAATGTGTCTGCACAGCTCTTGCAAACCTTCTGGGAGTGTTACCAGTTTGAGTTCAGTGCTGTTTTGGTTCATTATTATGCCTAAGCTAATGAACTCTTGCGAAATCTAAACGTGGAGATGCATGGCATGGAAACACCCACATGGCATAAAAACACCCACCAGGGTCTGCATTGCTGAGTCTGCAGCCAGGAGTTGCTGCTCTGACTCTGCAGTGTATGCTGTAGCATTTGAGATATTTACCTGAAACTCTTCCCAAATAAATACCAAATTCTTTATCTTCCAAAATGGTTTAAAGATTAACAGGAGCAGCTGGTGTCAATTTGTTTTTTCTCACTGTTATTCCATTCTGCCTTCTTGTTTGAAGCTGAGTTTTCTGCACTTTTGACAACAGGCAAATGTTGCAAGTGTGAATGAACCCAGATTATTCTTGTCACCTTTGCAAATCCCTCCCAGGCTGAGCCCATTCATGGAAATAAGAACATCTGGTGCTTTTTTAATGTGTTTTGAAAATGTCTTAATCTTTTTGTTGTTGGTTCATTTAACACTGATCCTGGAGAACCTCCTCTTGAACAGATATTGCACACACAACTCCCCTCCCCCTGGTCTTTGACCTCTCTACTGTGCAGTTGTCTTTGGCTGTTGTATCTATTCTTTTAAATTGCTGAAGTTCATGGCAAAGTTATCTGCAGTTTTAGTTGTGTCTGGAATTTTTCAAAGTCACTGCTGGACATTTCAAACCATAGTAACTTAGTAATGCAAGTTCCTTTCCCATTGCCAAAAGGGAGTTATGTGCAGAGTTGTCTTGCTGTCTTTTCATGCAGATAGAGACCAAACTGGTGTAATTCTGTGTTTTCAAAGTAATCAATTTTCTGCTCTGAAGATGTTTTTTGCAGCACTGTTGTAGTCACTTATGCAGATATATCTCCTGTAAAGGAAATATATAGCAGGAAGCACTTATTAAGAAACAAATATTTAATTTTACATTCAGTCTTAACTCTGTCAAAAGTGAACTGTAACTTTTGATTGCACAATATTATGTTGTTAATTGCTTGTCTTTTGCCAGACCTCCTGCTAATGCTTTTCAAAAGTTCACTTCATTGAAGATATTTGGAATATGAAATGTGATAATGAAGTTTAATTCTTCTCTTTGGGAAGTGTTTACACCAGGAAGCTGGTGTCACACATCTTTGTGTCCTGCCAGTTTTGCTCTTCAGTTGCTTCAGAGTCTTAAAGTCACCCTTCACTTAGCCAGCCTCAAGTGTAGGTGTTGTGTCTCAGCTGTGAATTGCCTTCCCAGTTCACATCCTCAATTCAAGATAAAAAGTGACTTCTGTTAGCCCTTCAAGCCCATATCCTTTCCCTCCAACTTTTCCAATTTCCTTTCACCCTCTCACAGGTAAGGCCAGAGGAATTTGTGTCTTGGGACACCAAATCTCCTCAATTTGCCAGTGCAGTAACAGCCTCTTTATCTGTTTCCAGTTGCCAGTAAAGTGTCAGTTTCTGTCAGTCAGCCCTTCTAGGGTAGGTCAGAATCCATTACTCTTTTTCCTTCATAGTGAAGCTGTGACAATAAACAAGAGTGATCACAGTGGGCAGAAAACTCAACATCATTCTGCAGTCCATCAGAGTGTGCTGAAAGGAGGGATCTATCAGGGTGTCTGCTTTGCTTTTAGCAAGGTCTTCTCAGTCTTGCATGAAATCTTATGCTTTTATTTATGATCTGAATTGCACTGTTCCTGTCCAAGATAATCAATGCAGGTAAAGGAAAAATGGAAAACCACAGTGTTACAGTTTTGATAGACTTTTGTACTTAAAACACTCAGAACAAAACTTTGATGTTTTCTTGGGGTTTCTCATTCCCCACGAAGGTGCCACTCTTAGTGTGCATTTGAAATTGAATTACCTTTGAGAAGCAGATCCTGAAACATGCATCTCTCTATTTACTCACACGTGAATTGTAAAGCATTCCCCTCATGGATCTCCAATAGATACAAAACCAAATAGTTTAAAAAAACCTGGGTTTAGGTGTATTCCCAGTTACCCATTTGTTTTGGTTGCAGCCTTTTCCAGCTCGTGACATCTCATGATGACAGATGTTTACTGACATGACCAAGGTGATGTGTTATGCAGAAAAAAGGGAACAGAGGTGTTTCTGTTTCCATCACAGGAAACAATAGCCTCTTCCTTCCCTTCGATACCACAGCCTTTCTAGGATTTCAAAACATCCTACTGGAACATCTGCCAGTATATCTCTGGGTTTTTCTGTGTTACATGTGTTGTTTCAAGGCCTCCCCATGCCTTTTCCAGACTCTTGCTTTAACAATAGATGTCTCATTCCCCAACAGCAGAAAGTTCTGGAGGCTGCCATTTCTCAGATGGTTTTTTACTGTTTTTTATTGTACTAGATAATGGTTTTTTTCCTCTGGTAAACCTTCATGCTAGGGGAGAGCCAGGTCAAGACTTGAGAATTATAGCAAGCCTTGCCCCTGGACCATGGGTTTTACCTTTTTCCCAATGAAGCAGCTCCAGAGTTTGATCATTTTGTGGGCATTGCCTGATCTACTCTCTAAAAAAAAAAAAACAAACAAACTTGTTCTTCCATCCTTTATTTTCTTTATTTTTTCAGGATCTACCATTATGATGTTAGTTTTTTGCATTAAGTGTAGATATCCTATTTCAGAATAGGAGATTTGGTATAAATTTGAAGTGATCTGAGCAGCTGTTCTCAAATATCTTGGTTTTCTTAAGGGTCTTTTTGCTAGCTTAGATGGACATTTGCTCTCTCATCAGGGCCTCTGAATTGCATGCATAGTTGTTGCATTACTTCTAAAGTTGTCCTTGGACTCTTCTGGTGTATTTTACACTTGAGTCTGTGAAGCTACTGCTGTCACTGTGTGTTTTGCCACTGATGGAGAGCAATGACAAAGGACATTCATGCTCTCACTGCTTGCTGTGCTGTTGGCACAGACCTCCAGACCTCCAAGCCTGGTGGAGCAGACTTTCAGTGTTGGTTCTTACCTAACTCTGTGCACAAACTGGTGTTTGCTGGTGCTGAGTACAATCTCTGTGGATGGTCACTTGACTTAAAGCAAGTGGAGTGCTCTGTGGATTGCATGTTGTGAAAAATCTGTCCATTAATCCAGAATCTAAAAGTATGAGATGGTTGGGAAAAGAGTGAGATTTGATCAAATCAAAGAGATTTGATTTTGATACAGAATGAGCAATACAGCTTTCATTGTGTTGCTTTTTTTTTATTTATTTCAGTTGTTACAAATAGTTTCTAGAAGATCCTAGCTTGTGTTAAGGTCAAAGGACCCAATTTTGAGCTTGGTGCTGCCTTGAATGAGGAGTCAGACCAATTGAACTCCAGAAGTCCTTTTCAACCTGGATAATGCTCTAGTTCTGCATTTAGGGCTGGCAAAACATTATTCTAAACCAAGCTCATCTGTGCATGAGCAGGAGTCTTGCTGTAGGAGAAGATCGTGTGACAGCCTCTCAAAAAGTGATGATTATTAAAGGCTAATAACTGTTCTTTGAGCAACTATTAGGAGATCCTAATTTAAATACAATTGCAGCCATTGTTAATAAGACAATAGAAACTAGAAATGGAAAACTTCTCACCTCTTGAGTCATACTTATTAATAAAACTTACAACACCTGAAAGCTGTTCATGTTACACACAAGAGCCTGCTGCATTTCAGCTTGTTCATAAAAAGTGCTTTTAGCAGAGATGGAGAATTTCTGGATGCTGTAGAGGGGAGGCTAACAGTTATTTGTGACCTTTTCTGCAGGAGAATCAATGTAGGAACTCGCTTCCAAGCAGAAATCCCATCACTCCAAGACCAGTCCCTGGCAGCAGTTGATGAACATAAAGCAGAACTGGTGTGGCAGCCATGGGATGACCTGGAAACCAACAGAGTCACCCAAGAGAATGGTAAAAATATGGAAGGCTGTTAAATAAGACTGAATTATCACAGTTGTATGGGTAGCCACATATGTACAGTAGGCATAATTGAAAATCTCAGAGCTGCCAGGCAAGTGATGTGTTTCAGTGTTGAAAAGAGTCTTAGGAGTAAAACCTGTTTATCAGGTTGCATGTGGTGGGAGAGGTTGATAGGTCTGGGTTTTTAATTGGAATAAAATTGGGACCATTTGTTGTGGCTCAGGCAAAGAGAAGTCTTTTGCTAACTGAAGCTTCCTTTGTTAACATTTTAACACACCACATGCACTCAGCTTCTGTATTATCAAGGGATGTTCTGAGCATAATAGTATTTTGGAAAAACCAAGTTTCAGGAGGAAGTCAGGATGAGGAAGCAGGAGTTGTGGCAGCTAGTAGCAGACCTGGGGAGCTGTCTGCTACTGGTGCACAGGGGTTGTGGCATGTGTGAATCCTCCAGGGAAGAGGAAGTGGGCAGGCTTGGAAAAAATATGTCTGATGAGAGAGGGTATTGTGAAATGGAAGTTCACAATGTAAGGGGGTATTCAGAAAATCTCTTGAGGTGAAGTGAGATGGGAAGACCTTGTAGGAGGGTGGACATGTGCAAACACCACTGCATGGAGAGTAATGATTGTGTGACCTTGCAGTCTAATGAGTTCTTCTGTCCAGACTGGACCCAGATAAATTTGCAAGAACATTCAGGATCTCTAATTAAGAATTTTACATTCCATTATGTCTAGCCCTGCTTCAAAAAAGTTAATTAATGATGCAAATTCTGTAGGAAACTCCGTTTTAACCTTCTTACCTGAATTTTTTTCATACCTCTGTGGAAATAGTGGAAAACCTGCTAGCTGCTGCCTGTTCAAGCATTTTTCCTGGGGGTGGAACCAACCAGGAGCTGGCACTGCATTTCTTACATGAAGCAAGGGGAAGCATACTGGTGAGTTCCCAGTTTTTCATCTTGGTGTGGTCAAGGCTGTTAATAGAGGTCAGGTAACCTCTCATTTGGTGAAAGGACAGCCTTGCAGACTCCTTCCTGTCTATCTGACTCCCACTGTTTAGTCCCTTGGATGTCCCTAACGTGGGTTCTGCCTTGATGTATAGTGCCATCCATGCTTACTATTTTGAATGTTTTTCAACTTTGACATGTTTGGTTTTATAGCACACAGAGAGTCTGCCAGAGTTAGCTGAGACTGCTGAATGGATCTTAAATGTTGTCTTTTGTCTTTCTGGGAAGGTGACCATGTTAGAAGGAAAAATAAAAGGCTGAGACTGAAGCTGAGACATGAAGTGCAGTGTCTTGCTCCTCTCTTTTTAGTTCTTTGGGCATGTCTATAGAATGGCTGTGCTGCTGAATTTATATCAGTATTGTAAGACATGTTGCACTCTCAGAAATGCCCTTCTGACACCTCTGGAAGGTAATATCAAAGAGCAGAGCTTAGCATATGACACAGGGTTGCTTCTTTATAATTCTGGGATTGTTTTAACCTGACAGAAATCAGCCCTGGGGTCACAAGCATCCTATGCCTTTGCCTGGGTGCTTGTTTCCCATCCCCTGTGGTATGCCAGTGCTGACTCTTGGAAGATTTTATTGGAGAAGAGTGTATGCAGTTTTGTGGGTATGTTTTAGGCTTCTGCTAGGGAAGTTCCTAGAACCAGCCCAGCAGTGTGAACACTGTTGCTGGCATTGGGGAGGAGCAGGCTTGGCACTGGCTGCAGGAGCTCACTGTTGAGGTGGTTTAAACTGAAAATGGAAACATGACTCCATTCTCTGTGTGTGTGTGAAATCTTTCAGTCACATGACTGCTGGTTTATTTTGAAATTCTGCTCAGTGATACGGGAGAAGATCACAGTGGCTTGGATGTTTAAGATAGACAGCATTGAGGGCAGTGTTTTTGGATGGAGTTATGTGACTTAAGCATTCAGTAAATGAGGGGAAATGGCTGCATGGTCTCTGCCTGGGGAATTAAGTCTCTCCCAGTAGTGTGGTGGTTGCATTGTAAGGTGTCAGTTCACAGGGACATGAGGAGGTGCTGAGAGCTTGCCACTTCTGTAATTCTGTGATTCTCTGATTCCCTGTGGTACTCAACATTCAGTAGACAGTCAAGAATGTGATCTTAAAATTGTCTCAAATGCTACCCTATCCCAGATGTTAAACTGTGCTGTTGTTCTTCTCACTTAGCTTGCCTGATCTTTATTTTAAATACCTGAAACATGAAATTAATTGTACTACTTCTGTTTATCTTAGGGAGCTTTGACCAAACTGCTTTTGGAGGGGCCAGTACGATCACCTGCCCACCCTTTGGCAGATTATCACTACACAGGTTTGTTAACCAGAATAACCCCCTGCTGCCTGTCTGTCCTTTTCTGTTCTTTTGGGGAATACTGTAACATTGCAGTAAGACTAAAAGACCAGTCTGGTAAGTCAAATGATGTCTTGCCAGAAATTTTGCCTGTGCAAATTATGAGATTCATCATGTAAGAAGCACTGCATCTCTCAGAACCTGTGCATGTGTGTATTTGCATACCTGTGTGTGTGGAATTCCTTCATGGGGAAAAGGAAATGTGATCCCTTGCACTAAGCCACAGAGAGTGCAGAGAGGTAGCTGGTATGTACAAGAAAAGCTTTGGTAACATCAGAACCACAGCCTCTTTGGCATGAATTTCCTGGGTGGAGTTAAGAGAGGGTTTTATGTGAAGAGTTTTCAAGCTTGCTGAAGAAATCTTAGCCAACCATTGATGCCAGTCAGTGTTTCTGCAAATTTTAAATGCCATAAACTTTGTAGTCTTGTACCTAATTAGAAAATAGCTGTTTGACATTGATTTCAGTGGTCTCAAGTCACCTTAACCCCCTGAAAGAACTGATGTAGGGTAGTAGAGAGACATCTGGTAGCTGGCTGCACAAAGAATATAAATTACCTTTTTTCATCATTATACACTCCTCCTATAATGGTTGGGGAATATTAAGTAATATTTGTAAGGCAGGAGGAGATTCCAAAATGTGTTTATTATTATTAGAGGACAAGGTGCTAGGATGAAAAGAATATTCGGGGTGTAATAAATCTTCAAGTACAGTGGATTGTTGCTGAAAGAGAAGATCCTGATCTCCTGCTCCACTGTTTCATTTGTACAAAATGTAATGACTGGGCCACCACAAAGTGTCTCTCTGCCTTCCTGTTTTGTTGGAAAACATCTGAGTTCATCTAACTGACTGGTGTTTGCAAGCTGAACTGAGCTAACCTCTGGTGATGAATCCTAGATCTAGCACAAAGGGAATGATGAGAGGAGTGCTGAAGTGGAGCAGCTCAGGAAGGGGTTTACAGTGGTCTGCAGTTATGCAGGATTAGGTGTAATGAGAGGCTGGACCTTTGCAAGTGTGTTTTGGTCTTATTTAAGGCAAACATGAAGAAAATATGTAGAAGAGTGAACATTTGAAACTGAAAGGACTTTGGTTACAACTTTTTTTCTCTACAGGATCAGACAAGTGGAAAGTTGCAGAGAAAAAACTTTTCAACAAAGGCATTGCAATCTACAAGAAGGACTTCTTTTTGGTCCAAAAGCTTGTAAGTTATTTTTATTTCTTCCAGTGGCAGCCATGATAGATTCTTATCTAGTTTTTGAGCACTTAATGAATCTTGATTCTCTGAAGCCTCAGTATCCTGCACTCAGAAGATTTCAGAGAATTTTCTTAATCCACCACAGCATAAAATTTCACTAGGAAACTAAAACCAATAGTTTTGCTGTTGTTGTTTACTTAACCCTTGTACTTACTGAATTATTTCCATGAGTCCACACTGAAGATACCACTTTAACATGGCATATTTATAGACTGCTGGCAATGTGGCTTAATTGGCTTTCTTATAATACTAAATAGAAACACATCCTTGCTGGTGATGAGAACAACCAAAGAAGGATTTGCAAATGATGCACCCTTTAGAATCTCTCTTTTCAGTTTCCTGTGACAATGATAGCAAAAATGATCACTGCCACCTGTTGTCAGGAGGCATGACACTTCAGTGAGGGAGGCATCACTGAAGGAGAGTGTAAAAATACCAAGAGCTGCATGCCAATTCCCTGAATTCATTCCCAAAAAGCATTTAAGTTATAAAAGTCCAGAAGCTAAGAATATATTCCAAAACTTCCAGAAAAATGATTGATATAGAACACGTAGACAGTCTCAGGTCTGTAGTGGTAAATGTCTATCACTCTGTATACAAAATGCACTTGGCCAAAATGGGAAAGGGCTGCAAACCTACCTTTCCTTTTTTGGATTGGTATTCTGCTCTGTTCTTCTCTGAAGTGCTGCTGGAAAATAAAGCTCTCCCATAAAACTGAAAAGTTGCTTTCAATCCTGACATCTCAGTTAGAAAATTTAGTGGGCTAAGAGGTGCATTATGCTTACAGAGTGCCAGGTTCTGTCACCTTTACATTGACCAGCCTTTCTTTGGAAAGTTGTTCCTGTAGTTCTTGGTGTGTAAAGTGGCCATAGGAGATGGGGAATAGAGGCTGAAATGGCATGGAAGAGGAGAGAAGGCTTTAACAACAGTTGTTGTGGAATGGAGACTGCTGGGGAAAGAAAAATATGAAATGTATTTATTGCACCTTTAGTAATTATTTATAAGCCTTCTTAAAATCGTGTAATCCATTGGACTTCTGTGTTTTTAAAATAACAGATAAAAACCAAAACAGTGGCTCAGTGTGTTGAATTCTACTACACATACAAGAAACAGGTGAAAATTGGTCGGAATGGGACCTTAATATTTGGGGACATTGATGCTGCTAATGAGAAATCTATGAGGGACGAAGCTGAAGTTGACATCAAGGTAATTTCCTACATTTCACTCACTTCTTCTTGGCTGTGGTGTAAAGTTTGACTTTGTGTGTTGTCTCATTTGCTGGTAAAATCAAAAGCAGAAACCATTTGGCCAGTCTGTCATATAATGACATTTACTGAGAGATACCAAAATTAACAGTTCCTTTATCTTCTGGTGAAGAGTTCCCATAGGTTTGCACGTGTTCTTCCTCCCAGAAGGGACTTTTACAGTGATGAACAAGGCCATGAAGATGAGGAGGAAGAGGAGGAAGAAGAGGAGGCCGAGGAAGGGTTGGATAACAGAAAAAAGGGCACAGTTTCTTTCAAGGATGAACAGACACTACAAGATGGTGTAATAGTAAGTGCTGCTTTCTGTGTCACCTTCACTCTGCAAGTAGTTCAGAAGGCAGTGGTTTCAAATGTAAAAAGTTTCTACCTCTAATCTCCCAGAAAAAGAGACTGGGCTGAGATGTTTAGAGTGTTATTAGCAACCAGGCTGTTTGCTGTGGTGGGAGAACTGGGGTGAGTATAAGAGGGAAAAGAAAAACTAATATAATTCTTTGTAGTTGGGGCACACATACGACCATGACGTGAAGTCTCCTGAAAATGGCCTGAAGACTTGAATAAAACCTTGGTCTGGAATAAATGAAACCACAGTAGCTCAGCTATTGCTTTCCTTCTGTTGGTGGGTTTAAGTTTCAGTTTGCCTTAACTGTTCCCCTCTTTCCAAAGGCCAGTGATGCCAGTATCAGGAGTCAAGAGGCAGCTGTTACGGGCAGAACTGGAAGGAAGCCAAGGGAGACAACAGTGAAGCCTCGAAAGCCCATTGCTGCTCCAGTGCAGAGGAGGAGGAGGAAACAGAAGATAAAATCAGATGCTGTCAGTAAAAATCAGAACACAGAAAACACCTTTCCATGTAAAAAATGTGGCAGGTGAGAGCAACTTGACTTCCAGCAGTAGTCACAGAACTGTAGTAGGGCATCTTCTGTGAAAGCTGAATCTCAAATGAACTTCCCTTCTGTCTATTTAATCCTGAGACACAGACAATAATTTTGATGACTTATTACCCCACTAATACTTGCAGATCAGGGATTTTCACGTATATTGATAATAAGGTACTACTGCTTGGATACTACCTGCTGCCTACTGTTTTTCCTGAAATGGAATGGGATACCACCAGCATTTCAACTGTGTGCAGCATTTGGTGTTAAGCTGCCCTTTCAAGAGCTGCTGTGTTGCCCCTCTAATGCCTACATTCTTGTAATGAGTAATTTCTATACATTTGCTAGATGACCTGTGAGAACACAGTACCGTGGTGTAGAAGTCCAGAAGTCTGCCATTGCTGTAGAAGCAGATACTAGCTAGTGGTCATACTGTTCATCTAATTAAGCTTGTACCCATCTTTTGTGTCCATAAAACATTTATTTCTTCACAGTTCTGGTAGCTTTTGTTGGATTGTTACTAACAGTTTCCTAAATGCCAAGAAACTTCAGTTCTCTGCATAAATTGCTTAATTATGAGTCTTGTAGTACCAGTGGTTACCCTGTTATTTAAAGAAGACACCAAGCCTAGGTGATGGGGAAAAAAAATGCAGTGTGTGTCTCTGTGTATCAGCAGGAGTGTTGAGAGGTTCCTGTGGTGGCTGGGACTTGGCTGGTCCTGCCCAGGCACCCTGTTCCATGTGGCATTGGAAGGGGCAGAGCTGGGAGAAGACAGGCAGTTAGGTTTTGCTCCTTGCCACTGACAAAGCAGAAGCAGGAAAGGTTCCTTAATGGTGTCTAAACTTGTCTTGTGACATTTGGTGCCAAACCCAAATAGTTGGATGGTGAAAGAAGTGCAGAGTTGGGAGGAAAAAGCTCAAATGTTTGTAGCTGTCTGGCCAAGGGTCAGGAGTGGCATTTGGCCATTGTTCACCTGTTTATTGTATTTTTGCAACGTAAGGGGAATGCCTAAAAAGCAGAGCCCTGTTGTGTGAAGCAGCCTGTACGTATTTCAGATGCTTTGCCTCTCTGAATTCAAACAATTTAAGAGCTGAATGGGAGAGAAGAGGAAATGGCTGTATTAATAACTATGAGGTGTGTGGAAGTGCACTGGCACAGGCTGCCCAGGAGGCTGTGGAGTCTCCTTCTCTGGAGACATTCAGAACCCACCTGGACACCTTCCTATGTGCCCTGCTGTAGGTGACCCTGGGGTTGGACCTGGTGGCCTTTTGAGGACCCTTCCAACCCCTGACTTTCTGTGGTTTTGCGGGTGCTGGGGATCTCCTGCTGCAGTTCCCCTCCCTCCCCCCGCCGGTGCTGGCAGAGGGACGCGATGGGTTTTTTTGACGACGTTGTCCTCATCTACCTCTGTGCTCCCTCAGGGTGTTCTACAAGGTGAAGAGCCGCAGTGCACACATGAAGAGCCATGCAGAGCAGGAGAAGAAGGCGGCAGCGCTGGAGCAGCGCCAGAGGGAGGCGGCGGTGGCGGCAGCGGAGTCGGGAGCAGCGCGGAGCCAGAGCCGTCGGGGGGAGAGCAGCGAGAGCAGCAGCAGCGGCAGCAGCAGCGGGAGCAGCAGCAGTGCCAGCTCGGATGAAGATGGGGAAATATAGCAGCAGACCAGAAGTGGAGGGAGTGGCAAGGCTGGACCCAACCTCCCTCTTGGCGGTCTTAACGTGTTTTTTTTTTTTGCTTGCACTTTTCTCACCTGGAACCCTCAGGGCTCCTTTTCAGTGCTGCCCTTCCCTCATGCCCTGTGTTCTGCTTTGTATTGCCAGTACCGACCAAGTCAGAGTGATGGATGGAAAGATTTGTTTCAACTTCTGGTTTGTTATGGGGTTTTTTGTTTTGTTTTGTTTTTTAACAATTAAGGTTTCTACTCTATTTATAATGATACTTGAGGTACATAATAGAACAATGTCACCTGCAGTGGAAGTAAGTTCTCTCTTAGGTCAGTTGGACCTTTCTTTTTGTGCTTGTCGGGAATCATGATACAGAACTCTTGGATGTACAGGTTTCAGACCAGAGCAAGAAAATAATGCTTTTCTCTGAGCTAACTGTATCCAGTTACTGTGATTCCTGGATGTTTCTTTTCAAAGCAAGTTCTCCTTCCTGTTACACTTTCCTGCCTTTCTTTCTGAGTGTTTATTCAGGCAGCCAACAAATTTTGTGGAAAGACGGTCTGCACTTTTGGCCTCTGCTTCACACAAAGGAATAGTGGGATGAGCAAGACACCTTCTTCCTTTTGAGAACTTTTTCTCAAAAGGAAGCCTGAGGTGGTTTCTTTTATACCATTAAGAATGCAGCAATGGATATAAAATAGCCTGTGGGATAGTAGCCACAGTCCTCATGGGTTTTCTCATCTTGGAAAACAAAATAGTCTGCCTTTGATTAACTTAATGGAAAGTAGTCTGGGCTTCACAAGTGCAATTTGAACTGAAAACTGCTGGGTTTGACTTTGCATAAATGGGAAGAAGTTTGTTTAGTGAAAATGAATGAAATCCACCTCATGTGCTGGATTGTGTGCACCTCAAAGGTGGGAGGAGTGGACTCTCAACTCCAGCAGTCTCCCTGAAACCTCTGTTGAATGGCTCTTACCTCTCAGTACATCCATTTCTTTCTTGTGGCATCCCTCTTTTGTTCCTTGAAATTGCCATCAACAGGAGCTTACATGGTGAGGCCCTCATTTCCTGAATACTTCTTGTCAGACAGTATGGAAATGCAGGAGGAGCTTCTCACCTGCTTGCTGGCTTGTCCTGCTGCCTTGTCCTTGCTCTTTGCAGAAAGGCTGACTCTTCCTTCAAAACTGACATATGCTAATAGCCCAAAAAGCCTGGCCACCGGGAGCCTTCTGGAGATAGAGTTAAGATGTTCCAGTGGTGACACAGATGCTAGATTGGCACAGGATTGTTCTCTACATCTTTAAGGCCCATGTTTATCATTATTCCCCTTGCTGCCCAGCTCCTTCCCTCCAGCCTGTGCCCAGAAGCAGCTTCCTGGGTGCCAGTGCTGTGTCAGCTCACCTGTGCAGTACTGAAGGAGACAATTGCTTCTGCATTCCCAAGCAGGGATCCAAGAGGGACTGCTGTACATGAGTGAGCCTGGCTGGCTGGTTGTGTGTTTTTTTGAAACTTGACCCTTCAAGCTGCTTGATAAATTTCAGGTTCTCTGTGAAAGGTGTCTCCTACTCCAGCATGGCATCTGGCAATCTTTTCCTGCCCTGTGGTTTTTTGCAGCTATGATTGCTTCATTTTCTGAGTCTGGGAGGCTGTGTATTGTACCATGTTTGCTCTGATATATATATATATATATATATATATGTGTGTGTGTGTGTGTATATATATATATATATATGCCTTTGGCTAGAATCCTTTATTTCAATAGCAAAACCAGTTACTAGTCTTACAAAATAAGTAGGAGTATCATTAAGGACTGTACTTCTTTCCAATGTTGACATATTTGCTTTTAAGGGTTCAGTTTTCTGCCAAGGTTGTACTTTTCATTCCTAACAAAATTAGGCTTCTTTTCAGCATTTGGATGACACTTCCATGTCCCTGTATGCAGGGGTCTTTTTGATTAGGCTGTGGATGCAGTTGGCATCTCACAGAACTGTTAATTCATAAAACTACAAAGAGATAAAAGCTACTAATCTTTTTTTTATAAAAAAAAAAAGCTTAAGTAAAGCAGTCTTCCTCTGCAGAGAGAATGCTGATTGTTAGGTTTTTCCTTTTGTAAATTGGGAAAATGCTTGTCTGCCATGATCCTAGGGCTCTTTGAACAGAAACTTCAGCATGGGACAGACAGCAGGTGAACTACACTTGTAGTACTGGGATGAATTCCTGTAAAAAGCAATGATGTAATTAAACTTCCAGGTTCTGAAGTGTGTTTTTGGGAAGTTGCCAATAGATTCCAGATCTTAAGAACTGCAGGGCAGGGCAACAGTTCAGAGACAAGTGGTGTTTGTTGAGTATATCTAAAAATGATTTAAAGTAATACAGGTATTTTTATATTATATTGTTGTAATGAATATGTTTGCCCGGAGCAACAGCATGAAGTTCATAGAGTCTGGGAAGGCCTCAGAACACATAATAAAGAAATGGAGACAGAGGTGGAACAGGCACACATTGAGAAATGTGGCAAAAATTATGATTTTTTTTGTTTTGGTTTGGGTTGTTTGTTTTTTTTTTTTAGATTACATTGGAGACATGACTAAATTTGAGAATAAAAAGGTTAATCAAACTGTTTTAGGAAAAAGCTTTTATTGTCCTTTCTAAAGAGAGCAAAATCAACCAGCATGGAATCCTCCAGAAAAATAAAACAGAGATGGTTCATACTGTGATGAACCAAAGCTCTGTCTTGCTCCAGCTCTTGTTTCTGACAGCAAGTCTGGAGTAGATGCTTAGGAAAAAGCAAGAGAGAGCATGGACCACTGGGTATAGTTTCAGCTAAAATACAGGATGCTAAATAGAAATCACATTTCTCAGTGATTTCAGGTAAGGCAGTTCTGCAGAGGGCTTTGTACTGAAATGTGCTGTTCTCCTTCCAGACTAAAGATCAGGACATTTCTCTGCTTTTTACCCTTTACTCTTGTGTTTCTAGTGTCTGGCAGTGTGCCTGTGCCATAATGGGTGAACATGTAGTCCTGGCCCTCAGGAGTTTTCAAGCTTGAAGTAGTTTTAAATAAGGCATAGCAAATTATGGTGACAAGCAAATGATCAGAGGAAATGAAGTACAAAGATTAAGGGAGCAACTCATGGGATTTCTTTAAGTACTGATTTTCTTTTAGATACAATGATGCTTGAGTGGAAGCATTGTTATAGTCTTCCAAACACTAAATATTTCACTTTTTAAGAAAATTGGTAGAAGAGTAACTTTTCCTCCTATCCAGGATAAAGCATTCAGGTGCTGATAAGAACAAAACAGAGATTTTTTTTATTTATTTTTTTTTAATTGCCCCAAAATGGTGTGTGTGTGTTACACACTGAATCCAGTACTCCAAGACCCTGCTGCAGTACAAGTGGGAGAACAGGAAGATTTGATACAGAGAGGTCTGTCACTGGATAAAAATTGGAAAAGGGCTTTTTCTGAGGATGTCCTCTTAAACAGTTGACCAGGTTAGCATGGCTGACCAACTCAGGCAAAGGTTCCAAGTAAGTGGCATCAAATGGAAATATTTCTGAGCTGGTAGCCACCAGAAGACCTCTTTTGTGTTGTGGTAATAAGTAGAAATGTTTCTCTGACTTTCATTTTTAAAAATGAAAAAAACAAAACCAAACCTGCTCCCAGTTGCTTACAGTAGCAGTTTGGAATTGACCCTACACGTGAAATTGATCCTGCCTACTAAGCAAAAGTTGTCAGAGAATTGTATTAATAAAGCAATTCAATCAACCCTCCAGTTGCTGGGGACAAAGCATGTGAATTGAATTTGTCAGATCTGGACTGAATTCTGTTACTCCTCTTAGTGGGCAAAAAATTGAGTGACTCTTTACTGCAGCAGAATGTTAATTTAAGGCTGAGTTGTCCCCAGTATGATTCAAAAAAATAGATTTTCTGTCTTCTTTTGTCTTGTCCATCTTAAAACCCTATGCTCACGATTTTCCATATTTTTTAAGCCCTATGCCATGTAGCATAAGGTTTTGCAGTTAATTTAGGAGAAATGCAGCATGTGCTCAGTCATTGAGTTGGAACAAGGTGTCTCTCTGCCTTTAGCTGGCTTTTCTATGGGAACAAAGAGTGCAGCTCTGTAAAGGTGTCCTAATGGATTCGCCCTTAGCAGTGTGAGGTCAGGCTCTGTCTGGCTGTGTACTCAGTGGTCAGGTGCATTACACCAGTCTGAGTTCTGACGTGGGTGTTGCAGAGATTTTGCTCTGATTGCCCTCCTGTTGCCTGTGCTGCCCTTCTCAGCTGGATTCAGTCTTTCAGGTTTGTGGTCTGCATGGGGTAGCATCTCCGTGTTGTAAGGCTCTGTGTGTGTGTGTGTATATAATTACTAGGGATATGCATGCACTTGTGAGTGCCTGTCTGATACAGCTGCAGTCTGGCTGCAGGAACAACTCTGCATTTTATTTTCTGATGTTTTTCCATTGAGTGATACAGGGAATGGTATTGGAGAGAACTTGAGGGGCTGTACAGCTTCAGTCATCCGGGCAGGATCTTGGCATTTTGCTGGCTGGGACCTGGTAGGAGTACAGCTCTGCAGAGGCAGGACAAAGGTAGAAATTCTGAAGCTTAGAGGTAACTGAGCTATTAATCCCACACTAGAGATGTAATGTCAAGTCCAAATTAGCTAAAAATACTCTCTGATTTCTCAGACTGAGGCTTTTGGTCACTTTTATCATTGCAACAAGCTCAGATTAAAATCAACATTCAAAAACAGTTTCTTAACCTCAGAGTGAGTTTTCTCACTCTCAGAAGTTACACACCTCTTCAGTCTTTTTCGGGCAATGGGCTAGGAAGTCTCAATGTATACATCTTCTGTTTTAAAAGAAATGGGAGTAAGGAGGACTGTAGCCACAGAAGTCTTGTCTGCTTTCATACAACAGCACTTTTAGTCCAAGGATTACCTCTGTCAGAAACCTTATTCTAAACCCCATTTTCCCACACTAATTTTCTTCCTCTTTTATCTTCTGATGTATGTCTGGAAGTTGATAAAGCTTTAAAGAGACAGAGAAGCTGTGTCTACAACTTGTGTTTGATTTGGGGGGAGAGGGAATGAGTTTCTGTGTAAATTTATCGTGTGGGTTTGGCTGCTTTACTCGCCCTCCTTCTCCTGGGTCATATGGTAGAAGACACAAACTTTGAATCCCCAGGTGTCTGAGGACTTCTCTTTCCAAGACGAGGACTCCACTGACAGCTGAGCCTGAAAAAAAGCTATTAACTTCCTCAGATTAGAAGACAACATATATTTTTATAGAAATCTAATTGTATATTTTAAAAACCAGTTTCCTGCAGCTTCTCCACATGTATTTTCCCCCTTGTAGTTCAGATTTGATATAAACTTTTTTTGTGTTCACTCTTTTTATGTTTTGTTTTTAAATTTGTAGTCAAAGCTTTGGTGTACTGTACAGGAGCAGTCAGCCTTTGTAATTACTGTATAAATGCTTTATAATAAAGTATATTACTTTTATTTTAACAAGTGAGCAGACACTTCCTTTTGCGTGTTTGCTGCCTAGGGCACCTTTTAAAAGACTGTTACATGTTTAAAATGTACATATATAAATATATTTACCTGTTGCTGTACAGTTGTGATAGACTGGACTGAATTTATTTTTTGTGTGCTTTTTTTATAAAATAATACACTAAAGGAAATCTTGTTGATGTGATTGTAATGTACTCTGTAACTTATTTACATAATAGCCTCTATATATCTAAAACCCCTTTTATTAAATGAGGTTTAAAAAATAACTTCACAGCTGAGTGTTTTGCTGGTATGAGGGAGTGGCTGAGGGGTTTGGGGTGGTTGTGGCTGTGATGCTTTCATGCAAAGGAAGCAGTTACAAGTTCTTGTGGAAACGATTACAGAGGCAGCAATGGGATAGCTTGGTACCTGCATCACATCTGAATTGCTGGATGGTTGTGGCTGGGACAGAAAGTAGAGACTGAGGAAGTCTGGATCTGCTGGAAGAGGAGTTAATAACATTTCTCTGCTCTTCAGTAATACAGTATGCTGGTGGTAGAAACATTTACTCCAGTTTTAAATCATATTGCATCACATTTTTCAATGAGTTTTAGCAAATACTGTCTGAAAGGCCCTTCTGTGATACCTCATTTATAAGCAGTTTTTTGAAAAAAATATTTTTATCCAGAGCTATTCTTATTTCCTCTGGCAGTAGCTTCATCTCTTGCTGTGTATTATTAATAATGAATACACATCCATCTCTCTTCAAAACAAAGGTTCTTCCTATTTTGGGAGTTAACTGGTGTTAGTTGACTAAGTCCCTGCTTGTCACATCCATGTGTGAAGTCTATAAACTGCAGATGTTTCACGATGCAAACGATTGAAATATGTATCAGTGTCTGACTGGCTAAAGATTCTACTACAGAATTTTATGAATCTGTTAACTGTTTCTCATCCTGGCTAACGGAATTGATGGTATATTGCTGTTAACAGAACTTAAATGTTTTAGTAATTTTGTACAGACAAAAGACTAATAATTTATTTAACTTACTTGGATTTTTTTTTCCCTGGGCAGCAGCATGTCTCAGTAGTAGACTTTTTTTCTTGGGACCAAAGAACATAGTCTGACAACCAGGGTCTTAAAAGATTCAAAACTATTTATGGATCAGATGAAAAAAAAAAAAAACACAATATATCAGCATTTTTTAAGTCTAAGCTATCTTCTGTTCTAAAATAGGCAATAATGAACAACATTTTCTTATTAGAGATGCATTGCTCCCTGAGCAGCTAGGAAAGTTTAATGAGACCAAAACTTAATTTCTGAATGCACTCCACCAGCTGAACTATTTCATTACACAACAGCCAAAGACGTTTGTATAAAATAACATTATATTATTTTTAAACAAGTTTCACAGAAGAACATTTATAAACATAAGCCTAAATAATTTAAACACAACAACTTTGACAGTTTGGTCATACAACAAAGATCACTGTATACAAAAGATAGCTAAGGGGGATGTTAAAAGTGCTCTTGCTTGAAGATTGTTCTAGACGAGTCTATTTCTAGTGCCACCTGAGTCATCTGCTGGGTCTCAGGTCTCTCCTCACATTTTTTTCCAGCAGCTCTCAGTATAACCACTGCATGCATCAGCTCTTTGAAGAGAGGTCCAAGTACAAAAACTTGAACTATTTCTTCTCAGTAATTTAATTGTAGGGTATTTTGCTAAAGTGGAAGCTAATACTCCATCATTTCACTGGGAAAAGCAGAACTCCACATGGCTTACATGTTTTTTTACATGGGTGTTTGCATCCATGCATAATAATGTGCTTACAGCTTCACTGGATGTGGTGAGATAGGGAAGAGGAAAGGGTACAGGGGAAAGCCAAGCCTCTCCCTAGGTGTGCAGCCTGAGCTTCACTCTGAGCTTACACACCACATGGGGGTAGCACCATCAATATGCAAATCAGCTGCTTTAATTCTGCCACCCAGCTTTGTCTTCCACCACAGCCAGTGCATAATTTTAAAGTGCAAATTTTAAAATTTAGGAAAACTATTTATTTTGGAGGCAAAAAAGTTTTTTTTTTGGGGGGAGGAGGGTGTTGATTTGTGCTGTAGAGTAATAATGATTGATCAAGCCAAGCAACATTAAGCTGACCCTTCCACCCAACGCTGTGCTGCTCTATCTGCTGACAAATGAGCCACACTTTATTCCTTTCATACTGCATTGTTTCACTGAGCTTGACATGCAGGTTTTATGAGAAGGGGTTTTAATTATATGCTAATTTGTCACAGCATGAAGGGTATAAGCCAAGGGAAATCTTGTAAATGGCCTTTACTGCTGTTACAATTGTGCTGAGACTGAATTCCTTCAGTAATGATTTTTTTCTTTTTTCTTTTTTGGTAGTATTTAAAATGCAGCCCCCCAAAAAACAGATGGAGAATTTGTGCTGTTGATCTGTGGAAAGAGCTGATGACAGAGGGCCACACAAGACACAGCTCTACCACCAATGGCAAGTTCTTAGACTGATCTATAGCCTCTTGTGGTCACTTACAAGAGCCAGGAACTGCTCTTACCCCTCACGTCCTGTCAGTGGAGCTGTGTTTCATTGCAATCATAACCACATCCTCAGAACACTTTCTATTCTGCTCTCCAAATGTCCCAGAATAGACAAAGCAGAGCATTTGCTGTATCTAGCATGACCTTCAGAAATGTACAGGCTTAGCCCAGATTTAGATATTACAAAAAGGCACCCAGCAGGGCAGTGCACTCACTTCCTCTCCTGTTGCATTTCCTTTGAGGCACGACCTTGGCCACCCATGCCCTGCCTGTAGGTGCTGTGCAGCCCAGCTGCAGAGCTTCAAACACTTGCTGTGTGGCCAAGAGCTATGACAAGAGCACTGCATGGCTATTCTGAGAATGGATTTGACATTGACATTGACACAGAGATGGATTCGACATTGCCAGCTGTTGGTAGTATCCAGAAGTCACGTTTTGCCCCACTCAAGCTCTGGGTCACATTAAACACATGTTAATTACAGTCATCAAGGGCACAACCCAATGCCCTGTTGCCCCCTAGATGGGGGTCTCAGCAGGGCCTGAGTGTGCCATAGCTGGAGTACTGCCAAAGCACATCCACTTTTTGCTGCAAGTGTACTGAATGGCTTCATTTTAGAAGAAGCCCAATATGAAATGGCTGTTGACTGCACATCTTTTGTCCCATCAATACTGCCTTTACTATATTATAAAGCTAGGCAAAGAATCCAAAAAGAAACTACACAGAAATATAAAGTCTGTGAGATAAATCCAGTGAGCTCATTAAATAAGAAACTGCTTTCTGGTAAAGAGAACAGGTACCCTGGGTTTGGGGTTTTTTTTTCCTTTACCTTGTTTGTGCTGCTAGGTAAAGAATGTCCACAGTGTTTGCCATTGCTCTCTTGACCTTATGTTCAGTAATAAATCTAATCAAACTCCAACCTTACCAGCACTTGCCAATTTAAGTTGGAATGCTCAAGAATTCCTCTCACAATCATAGAACTACTAGCAGTATATTGAAACTAAACTGTGATTGCCTTGCAATTTCTACTTCACATTGCTCATCTAGAAATTTATTAGAAATAGAATTACTACAGTTACACCTGGAGCTGAGATCAATGTCACTGTTACCTGGGCTAGTTCTACCTTTTTACCTCTGACTAGGACTTCCAAGATTTCAATTCCTTCCACACCTTTGCAATCAAAACAGTTGAGAATGGCATTCTGCCTCCATTCTTTCTATGCCTGGTCTGGAAACAACAGGTACACTTTTCACCATCTTAATTTGAACAAAGATGGTACCATAAATTAGAAAAGCTAAAAAAGAAACCCACCAAACAACAAAAAACAAGCTGCAGAAAAGTCTTCTCAGGTGACTTGGACCTATGCTTTAAAGAAAAGAAGAGAAAACTCCCACTATTGGCCTCCAACAGAGCAATCAGGTATGTTTTCATCACTTTTTAATTCTCTTCACTAAAAAATTAAGTTACTAAAGGTAAGTTACTAAAACCAGTTGTTCTGCAATATAGCACATTTAGTACATCTCCAATCCTTTTTTTTCCAGTGTTCACTTTCTGTCTTCTCTCACTTTCCCACTAACTACATACACTTCCTCTCACTGCTTACATCTGTGCCTCCATAAAAAATTAGTATCACCAAAAATAAATTTTTCTGTCCTCAAAATCAGAGATTTTGTTCACTGTTGGTTTTTGTACTAGTATCAGTCTGCTTAGTCATAGGAAAACTCCAGCACTGATTATATTCCACCAGTGACCCAAATGAAAAGTAGGAACCAGCTAAAGTCACATATTCCAATTGAAAATGGTGTCTTAGGAAGGGACAAAAAAAAAAAAAGCTTGCAGATATTTTAGTCTCACTGAAACCATGCACAGAATTCCTATTGTCTCTTTCAAGTAAATAGATGCTACACATGGCCTGCTAAGCAATGCAGTTGAGTTTCAATGTCAGAAGCTCACTTCAAAACTTAAGGCCAGTAACAAGTGATCATCAGACCAGTAACTTTTTTGTGTGTAGGTCCACAGCTACTGGGCCTGTTTGGCATAAGAGTTAAGGGGAGGAAAAGGCAAATTCACATATTTAAAATGCTGAGGGATTCCCACCAAACAAACACAACAAATCCTGTAACATATCTCTAAATCACCACATTGTTCTTTTGGTCTGTGTTTCCAATGATAACATTGGCCAACTGCACTGAAAGAGTTAAAACAGTTCTATTATAGCCCAAGAATTAATAACAAGCACTGCTAATCAGGGATTAAAATGTCCATGCATTAGTTCAGGTGAAGATATCTTGTTAGCCAAAGAGCAGATAAATTCAGCTCCACTGGTCTCTTCAGAAGGTGTCATAAGCTTGACAAAATTGAGGTGCCCAGATTTTGGTAGCTAACTCTTTGGGTGACAGACTGTGGAGATAATATGGTCTTTTAAAAAACTGTCCCAAGATTTTCTTCAAAGCAAACATTTATATAAAATATTTATGTTCCAAGCTATCTGGAGTTATTTAAATAATTAAATGCCCAACAAGAACGTGTCATCAGTTTGTTCCTTCTTCTTCTTCTTCTTCTTCTTCTTCTTTAATAACATGGGTACCTAAGAGGAAAAAAGAGAGGGGAAAAAAAATCTAAAAAGATTTATAAATAGATTATGCAGAGAAAGATATAGTTAATACTGATAAACATGAAACCTAACCCTGAGTGTCTGAAAGAGCTGAACTGGCAGGAAGAGTAATGAGTTGTATTTCCTGCCACTGTTTCTAAGGGACATGAACTTCTACAAACCTGAACTGCTCTTAGCTAGAAAAGCCTGCAACTCATGAGACCTTCTGTTGGATGGTTTTCCAACTTCTTGGATAACATGGAATAGAAAAGGTACCAAAGCAGAAAAGATCAGCCTAACTTGGTCACTGGGAGGTGCACCATGTCAGTTCAACAATCAACAACCAAGTAGCACATCAGTCTCCTCATGCTGGGCCTCTACTTTGTGCTGCCATTTCCACAACACAGATGGCCAAGTTGTTAGATGACCATAGATGACACCTCCTCAATGATGCCTCACTGGGATGTCCAGACTACAAAACAAAACCATATTCATGCAGATCCAAGAAGCAATATAGTCACATCTCTAAGGGATAAATTTGATATGGAATAAAGATACACCGTAAAGTGGAGCTGTAGTTTATACTCGCCCCCTGGATACTTAAAAAGAAAAATAAAACCACTTTATAACTGCCATGCTGAGCAAAGGCACCCAGGCTGTGGGACAGTGGCAGTCTGCAGGGTTTGCACCACCTCACAGTGATGTGTTACTGAATTTAAAACAAGCTGGAATGCTAATAGCTCAAAAAACCTGTATCATCAAGATACAAATTTTCCCCACAGTAGTAAAACCCAGTAGCTCACAGCATACTGAAAAGCACAATCAAATCCCTCAACAACTGGTGAAAGAACAGCAGGGGTGTGATGTATGTGCATTCACCTGCACTGTCACCTGGATAACAGGAACTGGGTCTTTGCTTTGCTCAGCTTGAGGCAGTGGCCTGAATGGTGGTGGGTCTGATGGTGAGAACCCTTTGCTTACTGTAAGATCGGGGTGCTTTGTTTGCTTCTTCACAGGTAGGAAAGAGAAAATAAAACTACCAGAGTCTGGTTGTATTTTGTTTTAGGAACCTAACTGCTCAGCAGGGTTCCTGGCACAGGAACTAACAGAAAGGAGACCCTACCTGCACAAAGAGACATTCAGTGTTTATTTTTGCCCAGTAGATCTTCAACCATTCTAATAATTTTGAGGTCCCTATACTCTCACAGTCCTCTCACATAAAGTATGTAAGAAAAACAAGATCCTGGGACAGCCCAACAGCAAGAACCACCGAGTTAGTTACAGCATTTTTTACTTCTCTTTTGCTCAGCATTTTGTCCTTGTAGCTTCCATTCTTAAAGAAGTTGATCTCTTTCTACATTGCACAGGAAATGTACCTGCCTACTTAAGAGCTGTGTCCTGGTTTGAGCTCCCAGCTGCAGGAATGCTTAAAAAATGCAGGATCTAAACTTACACTCACAGGGTTACTCTGTGCCTGGACAGACACTTGCCCTCTTCCATTTTTTGTTTCACCCTCAGTGTTTTCTGCTACAACAGCAAATGGCCTCCTGCAGCCCATCCTTCAAAGCAGCACACTTCTCTCACCAGGCTTCCACTTCCCAAGAATTGTCACTACTTCAGTTGATCTGGCTTTGGTTCCCTATCCATGGTTCCCTATACTGATGTTGTCTCCTTCTGTCACCATCCCTACCTTGCTGTACCCCCCTTGCTGCAACGAAGAGGAGAGCAGGACTGGTTATTTACTCTTGAGTTCACCAGTCCTGCTCTCCTCTCTGTTGCTTTAGTAAAAAGTAGGTAACAGTGAAGAGAAAACACCTCCATTAACAGAAATTAATGACTTAAAAACAGATTTAAGAATTATCTCACTTTTAGTCACTCACTATTTGTGACATGCCTCAATATATTTTCATATCACTGATATAAGGATAAAAAGGATAAGAGAACCTATAAACTGAGCCTTGGTGCAGTGGCAAGAGGGGGATATTCAGCCAATTCTATGATTCTATTCCCATTCCTCCATGTCACCCTCTTTTATTAGGGAAAGCTGTAACTCAGTGTGGCAGATGAAAGCCTTCTTAACTTACTGAATGCTAAATACTCAACTACAGAGTTACACAAGTCAACATGTCACCTCCAGAAGAAAATTTTTCAAACCAGTATGTTTTAGTTCCCTATTAGTTACATGCTAAAGCTATTTGACAGGACAGTTTCCAGAATGTAGCCCAATACTGAGCTGCAAGACCACATGGACTTTTAATACTCAAAAATCCAGCTAACACTTTCAGAAGATTCTGCTGCCAGAAGTCAGCCTACTCCAAATAGAGTGACTCCAAATAAAGGAATACTACCTGGTCATACAGATCAATTTCTGATGTTATGATTAATTTCCCTGTGGCTGTCTTTATATTCAGCTGGCAACTTACAGCAATTGCCTCATGACCCACACTCACCATCCAGCTTTTTCAGGTTGGGTACCCGTTTGGTTGCTTCTTCAATCCAACTGTTCTTCTGATCAGAGGCATATTTCTCTTGTAGTGGATTGCCAACAAACACCAGATCCTCCAGTAATGGCAGCTCTGCCAGTCTCACAAACTCTGCTGCAACAACAAAGGTGAAAACACCACCCAGATTGTGAAACATGGAAAGTACATCCACACCAAACCTTGCTTTCCAACTCAGCACAAACATAAGTAGCATGGGATACATCCAACATTGCTGGGGTTTGAACTGCTATCAGGTTAAAGAACATGTAAGCATTCTAAAAGAAGTCCAAGAAAGAAAAATCAAAGAAAAAACTTCATTGGGCTTAGAAGTTAAATTCAATACTCTATTACTCTTGCATGAGTGGATATTTAGGGATTCTTTGCATATCTGTAGGCTTATCAGTGAGACTTAAAGCTCTGTTATATGCAGAAATATTTTTTACTTGGTGACTTATCTCATGCATTCATCATACTACAGGAGAAGTTACAGAATAGAGAGGTGTGGCTTACCCCAGTCTTTCACCAAATTATTTGACATATAAAGAACCTTCAGCTTCTTCATTACACGGATACCCCTTAGTTTCTCAATGAAGTTGTATGAGATCCACAGCTCCTCTAAAGTCTCTGCAACTGCCTCCTGGAAAATGACCAAAATCACCCTCTACAGGTCACCTCATGTGAGAAAATACTAAGGTACATTGGTCCTCATTTCCTTTTAAGCAGGTCCCTAATTATGTATTAGACAAATACTCCTAGGAATTAAGAGCAAAATATCTGAAATCTATTTAGGAGGACAGAAATGACAAGATCAGAATAAGAACAGGAATAGCTGGCTGGAGCACTTGTTCTTAAGGCACAGGGTCAGAGGAAACCAATTCCCTGTTTGTAAACTGGGAATATAAACATGAAGTGAATGCAAGTCAACAGCTACTTTAGATGGGGCTTTATACAGTCTGGGGGAATGATCCATTTCAGGTGCATGTGTGTTTGTACCTATCAGCCTCAGGTTGCTTTCATGATTCTCTCAAAATTGAGGGTTTTTTTCAAACCAGCCATTACACACTGACTGCATTTCACACTTAGGGGATATGGAATCTCTGCAGGTGGGAATAACTTTGAAGAGAAGCATTCTGCAGGAGAAACACACACCATGTCTTGAGGAAGAAAACAATTTCTATATTAATTTAAAAAGTTGAAAGCAATAATGCTCTTCTGCTCTTAATTTAAATGTAACAAAATTGATCCAATTTGTTCCTCAACAATTTTTCCTCTACCTAGTAGACTTAGTCCTGCCACCATCTTCTTCCCACAACTCATATTGCTCCAGATGCCAGTTAACATAAAAAGGACAGACTCTCATAAGTGTGTGCTCATAGGACTGCCAATATTTGCAGTAAAGAAGCAGAACCTAAGTATCTTCAGGTAGATGTTCAGGTAGAACATTCCTCATGTAAAAAGTCTATAGGAATTATCTTAATGTAAAGCCAGTGGAACTTAAAGGGCTTTACAGACAGATTTTTCTGCTTTCAAATAAAAGTTCTGCTCATCTTTGTAAAACACAATTAAATCCTTCTTTCTTAAATCCATTTATGTAGTGAGGTAGCCCCAAAGAATCATGAAAAGCATTTAAAGAAAAAAGGAAGGCTGTATGAAAATTCAGAAGTAGTGTGAGCAGATCATAATGGATGTAGAAAATAAATGGTTAGGCAATAATATAAATTTAGCAACAATTTTTATGAAGATGGGGAAATACCCCACATTCTAGACAACACTCCGTTTTGTTAGCAAAGAATTGATATTAAGAAGTGCATACCAATCCATTCAAGTTCTTTATGTTATTTCTTCCTAGAGACAGAATCCTCAAATTTTCTGTAACAGATAAAAGACAGGTTCTTGTTAAAAATCTGTGGTTATTTAATATAAGAAGATGCTGACCAGGCTGTCTTAAGAAAGTATGACAGAACAGAAAGAAAACCTCCTGACCTACAAAGATCATTAGGAGCAGATGCAGTGGGCAGCTGAGAAACATGCTTATGAATACAAAGGTGTAGGTTACTAGTTGAACTTCAGTCCAGATAAATACTGATTAAAATATTATTATTTCACCTTGCATGTGAACTGCTAACTTGCTAGTTTTCACCCCTTTCTTTACAGGTAAAATTTGTTCCAATCTCTCTTTAAAGCAGCAGATCTGATTACTATAATAGAGGCAGGATATAAAGTTGCCTTACACAAAGCTGATGAGAGACATTTCAACTTAGTCTGGCACCCAAAGAAAAGTCCTTTCCAAGTGAGCAGTTCTTGCTGTGTCATACTAGTGTAACCCAATACTATCACAAAATAGAAGTCTTTTTGTAAAATTCATTTTCATTTTCCCCACAGCTTTCTTGCAGTGTAAATAAGCAACCTAAATTGCAGCATGCACACGGGTCAACTTCTTCTTGATAACTGTATTAAGGATGGAATTATTAATGATCTTGTTTTGCTCTTGTATACATAATGATTGAAAATACATGATACAATAATTAATGGCAAGACAAACGTAAGTTCCAGCCAAGCAGCAATAGATACTCCAGTATGAGTAGTGGCTAGAGATTGCTATGGATGAAGATTCAAGGCTGATCTAGAATAGTTTTATGTTTTGTCTCAGGAAAGGCTGTGAGGAAATACACCTGGTAAAACCATACCTGGCAAATATTCTGAAAAAAATGTAGATCCTTAAAAGATTTCTCAGCCTGGAAGCTCCAGCCCAAATACTGCAGCTCTTTGCCAGCCTCATGCCAAAGTCTTGAGGCCATTAAGAATTCAGTCCTAAAGTCAGTAAGCCAATGAGTTTCCAGTTGTCATAGATAGCTGCCCACAAAAAAAAAATAAAATTCTACTTCTAGACAGATGGCACTTCCCTTTTAAGTAAGAACAAAATCAAATCAAGTATATCCAAATCCTCTGAAAGGTGGAATGGCATTTTTCCACCCAGAACTACAACACTCCAGCCTCTGTCCAACCATTACCACAATTACAAAGGTGCTGAACTGCAGGCTATCTCCATCATGAGCATGGACACTGGTCATTAAATCACTGTAGAACTGATTAGATTTTTGAATATCAAAACTCAGGCCAACTGGAAGTTACAAAGATGTTTTCTGAATTATTTTTTTTTTTAATCTGCAAAATGAGACAACTGCCAAGGCTAGTGCACAGGGATATGTGCTTTATACTGCACTATTGCTAAGCATGTATTCTCCTCTAAGGTTGATAATTTGAAGGTCACATGTAAATTTCTAAGAGGAAGGAATTAAAAAGGACAGGAGTAGGCATAAAGCTGGACACATGTAACAAATTACAGTGTTAATTCCTGTCCAAACAGCTAGAAAACAAACACAAATCAATCACTGGCTGGTCACTTACTTAGGTTGCTCAAGTTGGCAATTCTTTCAATGCAGTTTGTAGACAGTGATAGTTTCCTTTAAAAGCAAGAATAATCAACTCACAGTATACAAGGAATCATTATACCAGAAAAATTCAATGTCAAAACACCATTGCATGAGAAATAATTGTCTGTTCTTCTCTTGTTGGATGGTAAGCTATCTGGATGTATAAACAGACTCAAAATACTCTCAAACCATCATGATTTCTGCAACTTTATTTAGCTTCTGGGGAAATACCACAAGTTACTTACATAATACACTGGATTATCTTTTTTATGCCTTAACAAATGCATGCACATTTATTTCTGAAATAGCTCTAATTTATTTCTGAAAGTGCTGGTTAGTTACCTTCTTTTTTTTTGCATAAATTTTGTAACAGATCATATGTGTCATCTGACTTACTCCAAATATGGACCTGCAATTATATACTGATAAGAAAACAATTTTCTGTGAAAAATACCAATGCAGATTCTTCCCTAACATCTCAGTTAAGTGACAGGGATCCTAGAACTAAAAAGTGGAACAGTGTGTGAAAGAGAAACTTAGCTGAGAAAAAGAGAAAGATGCTGCTTTGAAGGCCAAACTTAAACATAGAAAATACATATTTGCACAGTAGACAGCAGAAAAACTGAAAAGTCATAAAAAGGAAAGGTAAGGTTTGGCTTAAAATTTGGTTTTAACTGAACTTACTCGCAGTTAACAAGCGTGGACAAAGATTCATCCATCCTCTCCACAGGAGGAATCTGACCATACAGTTTCACCTCCTTTGCCTCTGATGCCTTCTGGCCATTTTTTTCTTCCTAAAGAAAAGAGAAAGTGAAGAAGATGGTCACTGCTATATGCAATTACTAAAAGTGACTGTACTAAAAATTACAATAAAAGTAATTGAAGTATTTCCAGTATACTACTAAAATATATTACTGACAGGAGAAAGCATGTTGAATATTGTTTGTCAAGATTCCTGCTGGTGCAGCATAGAGAGGGGAAGGCAAGCTTATTTTCCAGATTATTAAAGCAACTTACACACTACATATGCTTTTTAAAAAGTTGTGTTACAACTCAGCAATTCAATTAAGGTTCCTCTGCCATGAAGAAATGGAGAATAGATGGAGGTTTAATGAATAAAGGCATTTACTTGGAGGCTGACATGGAGGCACCTCAGCCAGGGCCAGTCTGTAGCAGAAGATGATTCTTGAAAGCTCTGTCAGAAAAATCTCCTCCCCGTTTCACCCAGAACTCTCTCTCACCTTACTTACAACACAAATGGAATACAGGGGGTACATTCTGGGGGAGAAGCTCATCAAATTCACAGAGCTAAGAATCTAACCCCCAATAATTTCTAATTAGATACTAAAAAAAGAGTGGGGGAAGATTTCATACTATAATGAACACAGCAAATAACAAATTTCCCATTTATAAAGTTGTCAATTTTCCATATTAAGTACTTGATAAAGTTTAGAGCTTTAGTAAAATGGGCGTAACTCTAGCATTGGGGTTCAGTAAAAAAATATAGACTATTACATCTTTTAAAATTCTGAAGTGATGGCAACTGTTGACTAAACACTTGGAGTAAGTATCTATTTAGGTAGTAACACCAGTTTGCACAGCTGTCTCCCTGAAAGCACAAAGGGAGCATTTTCCCAACTCACTCAGTGCTCAGTGGGAGGACTGGAGGTCCATTAACAAAGAAGAAATGTACTCAGCACTTTCAAAATTAGGACTCTTGTTTTCTTGTTTTATTTCAGCTACTGAAAAGTGAGATGGCTGAGGTCTGGCCTGGCTTATATGGCTATTTTGTAATGAAATTACTTACATCCCAGAAGCCTTAAAATCCCACAGCCCAAGATCAGGTTCTGATAACATTATTTTCTCTTTTTTGTACCCCAAATTCTTCAGTTTAATAAAAAAATAGCACATTGCCTTGTGCATTTACCTATATTCCTGTTTCTGTCCAAACTCACTGTGATAATACTTTTTACTTGTAATTAGTGATTTAGCAAATAAGCATGGCAAATGTTTTGCTAGAATATGGTGAACGAGTTCCAATGAAAATTTCCATTTTCTTTCCAAGAGCAACACTGTATCTATTTGCATCTATGGTCAGTTTACACCAACAAATAAAATACTTTCTTTCTTAAAAACATGGAAGGCAGAGAACTTCCAATGCAGACTGTGGCCAGCAGTGAGTCCTTGCAGGAAGAAAATTAACCCTGGTTGCTGCTCAGCTCAGTGAGCACAAGAAACTATGGAGAAACCACTGGTAGAGCAGACACTTTTTTAAGAACAGGTTACATGTTTCTTAAGTTAAAGATTTTTTTATTTAACTAATGTCACCCTGACTGTAGGGCAGGGGTAAACCCTTATGCTAAAGGGATGAAAAACAACCAGAATGCAGCACACCACCAGATCCAATTTTACAAGCCACATGGACACAGATTAGGAGTAGAAAAGGAAGATTTAGACCCACCCCCAGCAACATGAACAGAAAAGCAAATTCAGCATTTCATGCCTAACATTTATGGAATTGCACTGACACAAGTCTGTTTTCTTGAAGAAATGTGACAGAGGAGCACACAAAAAATAAATCTTCAATAGGAAACATTGAGTTGTGGCTTTGGAGGGCACAAAGAATAAGAGAGGAAAAGCAAAATTTTTTAAAAGGTCACTTCACATCTCTAGTAATGCTAATGTCTGCAAGCTGTTGCATTCTAGTTCTTCCTAGAAAAGCAGGAGTGAAGTTTGTGGGATATACCAACATAACTGAAAAAAAAAAATCTGAAATACTGAAGGTACTAAACAATGGTAAAATTCAAAAAGTAAGCAGTCTTCAATTACAGCCCAGTATTTTGAGCTGGTGGTACAAATCTCCTCACTTTCAAATGTATCTGCCTACATTGTCTCAAATCCAGATGTTTTAGAGACCAAAACATTTATGAACTCTTGCTCTAGCAGCCGTAGCAGGAGAGTGCCTATATACCAAACAGTACATCTGTGCCCTAATCTAAAATTCACTGAAACTGGGGAAAGATTCTCACAGGTTTTGCTGCACTGTGAACCAGACTCCAGAGCACCCTGTATCATTTGAAATTACATCTGCATCCTTGCCAACAAACACCTATCTGCAAGGCTCCAGGACTGGGTCAGTCACCATCCCAGATGACTGTATTAATCCAGTATTTTAAGAAGAAAAACAAGCAAGAAACTCATTCTGAGATGAGCTTTGCACAGTATGAGGGACCATATGTTAGAAGACAATAGTGGGAGTTCTGCTGACTTCAGTACAGTAAGAATTTCCTATTTCTTTACTTTGTGTGCAGGACTACACTCAGGGAGAATGAACAGAAGATAATGCAAATAACAACAACATTTTTACTTTTTACTTTTTACATTTTTTTTACATTTTTACAACATTTTTACTTTTTTCAAGCAAACATATTCCTTAAAATCAATTTGAAAAATAAATTCATCTGATTACAGTCAAAACCCATGCTACAGAGTATTGCAAAGCAGATAGATACTGCTCTAGTACTTACCCACTTGGCTAGAGCTTCTTTGATAGTTGTTGCTTTTGCCTAAAAACGAAACAAATTTAAATGAATATTCACTGCAAACTTTCAGTTGGCTTGTTCAGTGCAAACCTATCTCCTCTCTCTTCTCTTTCCCTATCTGCTTGTCTGATCCCTTCTACCACTTCCCTGCATTATCTTCCTCCAGCTGAGTCTAAGAAGCTGGAACTTCTCAGTATATTGCAGTTTTATTTTCTGGGGCACTTGGTAGCATTTTCAGAAGCTATCCTTTGGCTTCATGCCAACTGGCATTCAGCAATTGGCACCTTCCAGATCTTACTCTCTGCCCTGTGTGGAACGTGTTTGGGACACCGCTTGTTACCTTTGATGCTGAAATTCAATTCAATTCAGAGACATAAGGATTTACTGCACTGAAAAAAACGTGGTCCAATGCTCTTAAAACTCTAAACTTTCTATTTTGTGCACTGGCAACTTCCTGCCTGGGAGGAGACAGGGTGATACAGCCTCTTAAGGTTCACTAAGGAAAACAAGGTGTACCTTGCCAAAAATCAAAAGCAATCTGGATTGTTTATGTTTGTTTCTCTCCATTACAGGGATGGAGTGTAATCACACACATCATGTGATGTGAAAATGTGAGCTAGGGAAAATCTGAGAGAGGCATTTAAAAGACAGACCCACTGACCAACCTTCTGTTGTCACTAACTCCAGTTTTTATGGATCCCATCAGAACATTATCAAAACCACAATCTCCAAACCAGCAGTATAAAGAAAACTCATATATATCCTAAGCATTAAACATATTCCAACGTGTCTTCCAGAATAAAAAAGTTCCAGAGATCAATCTTTCACAAAAACTGACCAACAGCCTCCTGTCTACAAAAAAAAACAAGAGGTCTCTAGTTTGGGCATCTCTTCTGCTCTCAGTGTAGCACTGCCATATGTGGATAGAAGCAGAAAAAAAAAAAAAAAAAAAAAAAAAAAAAACTAACTTCCACCCAAAACCTTACAGGCAACCACCTTGGTCACAGAGATTTAGCAACAGGAAACTCTGGAGACAGTTGAGGTAGCTGCATATAAAAGAATGGCTACAGGCACAGACCACCCAGCAACAGTCCAAGAGCCAGGAGGAGCTCCACAAGGAGCCTGTGAACGTACCTCAAACATCAATTTCTACTTTCAGTGAGACATCTATCACTGAGCACCTTCAGATGTTCCAGCTGCTTCCACCTCTAACAGACACTGATTTTCCTTCTGCCTCTACTGCCTAACAGCTACTGGAGGACACGCTGTAGAGGACCTGACAAAATTGTGCCCTGGTGTCTGCTGCAGATGAACACCTGCATGACCTCCTGCTGCTCAGAAGCTCCAACTCCAACAGGAAACCAAATAACAGCCACCAATGTGCCAGCAAAAACAAAAGGCTTCCAGCTCACCAGCTTTTTTTGGACATCAACTCCCTTGCATTTTTCATAATGACGGAAGTCAATCGTCACAGCATTTGGGTGAAGTGATCTCAGACACTCATGTTGAAGACAGAAATGGATTCATATCAGCTGTGCCTGTTTTTGTTTCAAATTCACACCAAAAACCCAACTAGCCTTTGAAGCTAGTGAGCCATAAGGAGCAGCTTCTGCCCTGGTGTGCTCCTCCTGTAGCAATATCTGACTTGGTGGAAATAGAAAAATCATCATAGTGGGTTATCACAGAACACTTATCAGGGGTTTTGTTTCTTCTTTGAAGTGCAGCTGAACTTTCTATAGGTAAATTGTAGTATATTCTGCCAAAGGAGGTTACTTAATGGAAACCTGTCTCTGAGAAGTCTCAGGGCTTCTCTACCTGCTTGTTCAACAATTTCCTACAGGAATTTAGACAAAAGAAAGTAATTCTGCTTAAAATAGTCAAATGCCAAGCGATCAATTCAGCCAAGCTTAAATTGTCACCCTGAAGAGTCACCATTAGCATGTCAGGAACAAGAAACATGAATACCTTCAAGGGGAAAAACACCCACACCCTGTACATTCACAAGCTGCAATGAAAGAATTTTTCCCCCAAAGGCATGGCTGTTGGACACAGAGTATTTACAAAATTCAGATCCCCAAGAAAAATTCAAACAGTGACGCTTTGCCATCATTTGCAAACATTTATTTATACGTTAAATAGAGCAAATCAGAATTGCACAGCAAGAAATAACCAGGTTAATCGCCTGAGTAACCACTGACACTCCTCCCTTTAAGAACAAACACCTCCTAACTCCGCTTGTATAAAATCCCGGACTCCCCACCGCCTCTCTCCGCCTCTCTCTGCCCCTCACAGCCCCCTGTGCCCCCGCCTCCCCCAAGGCCCCAAGCACCGGGCTGCCCCCTGCCCACTTTGTGCCCTCACCGGCCCTGCCCGGGGAAGCAGCCCCGACCACCGAGGCCTCACCTCGCACCGCCACTGCTCAGGGGACAGCCCTCAGGGGACAGCCCTCAGGGGACAGCCCTCAGGGGACAGCCCTCACGCACCCCTCCCCTTCCCCCCCCGGCCCAGGCCNGCAGTCTTCAATTACAGCCCAGTATTTTGAGCTGGTGGTACAAATCTCCTCACTTTCAAATGTATCTGCCTACATTGTCTCAAATCCAGATGTTTTAGAGACCAAAACATTTATGAACTCTTGCTCTAGCAGCCGTAGCAGGAGAGTGCCTATATACCAAACAGTACATCTGTGCCCTAATCTAAAATTCACTGAAACTGGGGAAAGATTCTCACAGGTTTTGCTGCACTGTGAACCAGACTCCAGAGCACCCTGTATCATTTGAAATTACATCTGCATCCTTGCCAACAAACACCTATCTGCAAGGCTCCAGGACTGGGTCAGTCACCATCCCAGATGACTGTATTAATCCAGTATTTTAAGAAGAAAAACAAGCAAGAAACTCATTCCGAGATGAGCTTTGCACAGTATGAGGGACCATATGTTAGAAGACAATAGTGGGAGTTCTGCTGACTTCAGTACAGTAAGAATTTCCTATTTCTTTACTTTGTGTGCAGGACTACACTCAGGGAGAATGAACAGAAGATAATGCAAACATAACACATCTCAGCCTTCAATCTCTTTGTATCCTCAGGCCTTCTATCACTGCATATTCAGCAGAACAAGGCAGGAGAGCACTCATCTTTACCACCTGTATCAATTTAATAAGAACACACAGAAAATCCAACAGAATGTATTATACTTTAATAACAACAACATTTTTACTTTTTACTTTTTTCAAGCAAACGTATTTCTTACAATCAATTTGAAAAATAGATTCATCTGATTACAGTCAAAACCCATGCTACAGAGTATTGCAAAGCAGATAGATACTGCTCTAGTACTTACCCACTTGGCTAGAGCTTCTTTGATAGTTGTTGCTTTTGCCTAAAAACGAAACAAATTTAAATGAACATTCACTGCAAACTTTCAGTTGGCTTGTTCAGTGCAAACCTATCTCCTCTCTCTTCTCTTTCCCTATCTGCTTGTCTGATCCCTTCTACCACTTCCCTGCATTATCTTCCTCCAGCTGAGTCTAAGAAGCTGGAACTTCTCAGTATATTGCAGTTTTATTTTCTGGGGCACTTGGTAGCATTTTCAGAAGCTATCCTTTGGCTTCATGCCAACTGGCATTCAGCAATTGGCACCTTCCANCCCCCCCCCGACCTGTTCACAAAAGGATCTTCATAGTAAAACTATGTTATTTTCCCCCCCCTTTGTTTAAAAAATATCATTCACCTTCCCAAAGAAATTAACTATTCAGCAATAAAAATGTAACGTCACGTTCTTACACAGGCTTGCTTTTTAATACAGAAAGTGGTTTGTGACTCCTTCAAATTGCATATATCTGACAACATCCACCATGGAACTATTTTAAAGGCTTGTGCTACAGAAAACAAATCTGTGAACTTCTAAGCTTCCTGATTTTTGTTTTATTTACAACTTAACATTTACTTCCTGAGCCTCCAGCTTGCAAGGTAAGGCTGCAGTGTGGAGATAGGAGTACCAGTACTGGGAGGGTCACAGAACAGTCAGGGAGGTGCCTTTCTACCACAGTTCCAGAGCTCTGGCCACTGAGGAGACAGATGATAAAGCAGGCAGAACAAACTGTGACCTTCAGACGACCCTTTCCTCTGTGCTGGCAACTTGGAGTGAGTTTGGAACAAACGCAGGGGATTAAGCTTGGGTGACAGCAATGTGCACATCACAGCAGGCTGTAGTCCTGGGCTTCTGGGACTGTTCTAGGGTAGGTTCAAGCAGCAGACACAATTCTGCAAAGGCCTCTTCAGTCAGTGAGGGCATTTAGAGAGACTGGGAGTGAAGATACTTTGAGTAGAGTGAGCAGGATGGAGAAGCAGATAGATAAATTGTTCACTTGGCAGTGATGGCACGTGGAGAACATGTGACTTCAATCAAAAAAGAGGTAATCAGAGTTGCAGAAAGCTAATGAGACCTGAGCAGCAGCAGCATAATGACAGTTAACTGGAGAGAAAAGATCCCTGAGAGCAAAGCAAATTTCAGTACCATAAATAGAGGTTTTGTATCTCTCTGAGCATCTCTCAAATTGATCTAAAAACATGACCTGGGAAGAAGTATTGAAAGACACCCTTGTTAAACAGCCCTTCAGCACTGGTGCCATTCCAGCAAGACCCTCCATGGAGATCAAATCATTTAGGAAGAAGTTGTTCCTTTCTGGTTGACTGGTAACAAAAAATAAGGCACTAGTCAAAAATTAATTGGGATCAACCTCTCCCTCCCCTCCCCACCAAACAGCAATGAAAAATACATCCTTGATTAGGGTTTGTTTGGGGGGGGGTTTATGGTAGGGTAGGTTGGGGGTTTTTTTGTGGGTTTTTATTTAGTATTGTGATTCTAAGTTAATCATCACCACATGGTGACAGCTTCTTACAGTCCTAATATTCTGCTGGCCAGGTTCTCTGTCCCTCAATTGTCTCCTCCCTCAGAGCAGCTGTCAGCATCTGTTGACATCAGTATTAAAGAGTTCCATGAGTAATTAATCCCTAACTTAATGGCATGTGCTACTAGTTTAGAACAAGCAAAGAGGAGAGAAGTAAGATTTGTGCATAGTGTGACTGCTTTAAGTTACACTTAAAATGCCAGTCCAAGACACAGGAACAGATGGTTACATCCCCAAGACAATTCAGTGCTACTGCTGCCATTCTCCTGGGATGACAGGAAAAGTGCTCTTCATTTTTCCACCCTACAGGTACTTTTTATTGGAAAGAAATAGATTGTTACCAGAAGACCACTTCTCAAGATATACAAGCCACATTCCAAATAGATGTCCCCAGCTTCAGGTAAATGGAAAACATTTCCAAAGTCTGTATGGCTGTAAATCTGAAGAGTTCTGGGCTAAGGTAGCTTAAGACCAGAAAAAGCCATAATTTTGATGTCAAAGTTTATCATCCATGGGTTGCCATCATTCCCCAGGTGCAATCCAATCTGTAATTGCTGAGGGCTGGCTGTTACTCAGTTCTTTGAGTCACAAGTGCCAAAAGCAAGGAAGAACCTACTGCCCTCTTCAAATGCTTGTTTCTTGAAGCAATCAGCAATTCAGGCTGTCAAGTTTCTATTACAATGCAGCCTACTTACATTGTTTCACTTTTCCTCTGTGCAGCTAATTAAAATAACTTAGACTGAACCAAATATATCCTCTCTTTTTGGATTTATACTCGTAGTCATTTGGTTATTTCACATTTCAGTGCTTTTCTCAGTCAGTCCCTCCAATTCCCCAGTCATTTTGGTGGTTCAAGCACAGTCCTCTACAGTTCTGCAGCAGCTTGTGGGTGCTTGAGCATTCATCCCAAATGCATGCGCAGAAACTCCTGAATCTTTCCCCAGGAGTGTTCCTGGGCATGGGCATGTGCTTTGCTCTCTCCACCCCACAGGACAGGCACCCCCAGAATACGATCCAAAGCTGCCTGACAAAATGGAGTAGAAGGAGGATCAATTCTGTGACCTGCTCCTGGATAACTCAGGAGTTCAAAGTTTTCTTTCCCGTGCTGGCGCAGACGCCTGATTGCCAGCTCAGCATATAAGGAGCTCTTCCACATACGATCAGCTTCCCCTACCACCAAGAGAAAGTGACCTTCTGCCTTCTCAATGGGGATTGCAGAAGGAGAATTGGCAGGATTTGCTGGGTCATCCAGAGCTTCAAAAGTGTCAAATACACCAGCGTCAGAAACACTGACCTTATTCGTATCGAAACGCAGCCCAGGCAGAGTCATCTCACCATAATGGAGGTCTGCAACTGTGTTTGAGCTACAGCCAGAGATCCAGACAGCAGCCACCACTTCTGGCAGAAAGGTGATCATGGAGAGTGCTAATTCTGCACCTTTCCCAGTCCCAATCACTCCAACTCCTGGTCCCTTCACCTTCAGGTAAGATGGGAGGTGATGAAGAAAGGAATAAAGGAAGTATGAATTACAATGGCATTAGGCACTATGCCTCTGGAGTTCTGCTGTTACTTTAAAAAAAAAAAAAAAAAAAGTTTATTGATGACCCTGGCTCCAGGCTTCTCCCTCTGTTAAGTGTTGTACTTTTTAGAGACAAGAAGAAGCTGTAAACCACACAAAATAGCACAGACAGGCACAAGAGGTACCATCACTTCAACCTCACCTAGTCCTACTGCCTATTTTGATGCAAATATTTTCACTTCCCAAAACGGGTAGCAGGAAGGTCAAGCACAGTCTCTTGCTGTTTATGTCTGAGGCAAACAAAGTAACCTCACAAATGACATTTGAAGGATTAAATTATTTGTATTGTTAGATTATTAGTCTTGTACTGTTGCAGCCCAGGAAGTGAAAATGAAAACAACATCTCAAGTCATCAAATCCATACTTTTGCTGACTGTGGCAGAGTTTTGTATTACCCTCTTTTAAACTAATTGCTTTCATTAAAAGCAAAACAAAAACAAGCAATAAAAAACAAACCCACAAACCCCCCAAACAAACAAACAAACACCCACAAAAAAACCCACAAAAACACACCCCATTTTATTGCCACTGCACCTTTTTGGAGGACATTCCAGCAAAATTTTCTGATGATCAAAAATCTTCTACTTCCCAACATGAATTTATTTAATAGATAGCTTGTGCTAGAAGAAATTCACTCTGCAGTTTTAGGTGTAACTGCCTATGCAGGACCTGCACTTTCCATTATTGGGCTTATGGGCAGAACTCCCTTGTCCTGAGAGCTCTCTCATTACACTCACCTTGGGGTGATGCTGTAGGAATCTAGCTGCCTCCTCAAAGTATTCTAGCTTGAGTTCTTTCATGACCCTAGGCAGATCTTCAAAGTCAAAATATGGCAGGGAAAGAGCAGCAAAACCACGGGTAGCCAGGAGGCTGGATCTAAATTCAATCAATCCTCCTTCATCACCGTACATGTCAATCACTCCTGGAAAGGGGCCATCCCCTGTATTCAAAAGATGATGGACACACAACAAGTGACCAAACAGGACACTGAGAACTACCTGGTAAAAAGTGAACAACAAAATCTAGAAGGCTTAAGGCATTTTCTATTAATTTCCGTTGCTTTCCATTGCACAGCACTCATTAGAGAACCAGTGCTGTATCCGACCTTAGCTATTTCAAATTAACAATAGGTCCTTACCTTCCTAAAAAAATACCAGTTAAACTTGTCTTTAAAAAAACAACCCTGTTCTAAACATATCTTTCAATGGTCTTAACCTCCCACCCTCAGAATAATCGTACTCTTAAGTCAGTTATTTCCCCATAAAGAAGTCATACTTTAATTAAAAAATTAAAGAGCCAACTCATTACTAGTGTGGCAAGAACACTGAGCCCTGGAAGGAAATTCCACAAAACTTATGGAAACTCTGGAATAAGGCACATTGAGCAAAGAGTAGCAGAGAGACATCTGTTGCTAGGTGGAAGCAACTGGGCTTAGGAGCTCTGTCTCAAGAGCAGCACTGTAACACTTGGCAGTAGAACTGCTCTACAGATGTGCACAGAGGCTGAAACTGACAGCTGTATGGGTGTGATTATGTGGGCATGAGTGATGCAGATAAAGACACATAGGTGTGTGCAATCAGCCCCACAAAACCAGATAATCAGAACCACAATTTTCACCAAGCACACTTTTGCAGTCAAGGTTGTGTTACAACATTACCACATGCCACGCCAGCAGCTCCTGGATTTATAGTTTCAAGAACTGTGTCCTTTTAAGACCCCAATCAGGCAAATTGTTTTGTTACTTTTTTTATTTTTTTCCTAGCCACCAGATGTCACCACTGATGTACTTGATCCAGCTCACTACAGCTATCTCAGCAGAAAAACTACCGGCTTGTGCAAGAGCTAATTTTCTGACACTACCTATATGCACTACAGAAAAGACTGTTGGCATTTCAAAGTGCTTGAGAAAAGGAAGTTTTGGGCAACACTTGCAAGATGGTGGAAATCTAACATAGCATTTAGAAGTCAGAAAAGGACTGAAATACAATTTTGGGTTCTTTTCCTTTCAGTTCTGATTTTAAGGGTCCCATTAATTTAGCACCTCTACCTTGAAAGCTTTCTAGCAAGCACAAATGCTTGCTTCTCACAAAGGCAACCTTTAACTTCCAGAAGGATCCTGAACTGCTTTCCAGAGTGCCTATATGTGCCCAAGTATAGTTTCTGCATAGGCAGGTAAAATGGGCTGGATAAAATGGACCAGACAACTACTACTGCTTAAGAAAACCAAACCAAACAACAAATAACACCACACCTGTAACTTAGGGCTGAATTGAGAAATCTCCTCCATATTAAAGTTACAGCATAAGCCCATTTATGTCATCTCATTTTTACTATGAATGGTTCACATGTAAGGTTCCTATCTTAACAATATTCACATTTTTCCATTCCCAAGGCAAAAAAAAGCTATGGTAGTAATGCTGTAACGGGATCCTTGATCAAGAACGATGTCAGTATCATTTAAGCTGTGATTCCAGACTTTACCACGTTATTACAAAGCCAGCCTTTCTGAAGGGAAAATTGCAATTCCATCTCACAAAGCTCTGATATCTCACTGGACTCAGCAGAAATCCAATTTGTCCTCTAAGGTGGGATAAATCAAAACAACCATGTCTCAGTGATGGAAATACAGAACGCTGACTAAACACTTGATCTGAAATTCAAAGTTCAATCTCTGCTGTTGTTTTTTTCTTCAGTGGACTTTGGATCTGTATCTAAATAGATAAAATGATTATTGGTTTAGAAATCATTCACTGAAAATACTTAAATCCCTAATAACTCTACTGGTAGTTACAGAACTTGCTGAATAAGTGACTAAGTCATTATAAATTAGAGGTAATTTGGGACACAACACTCAGGGAAATGCAGAAAGCTTAAATCATGGCTGAAGTGCACATACACCATTACCAGTTTAAGGTTTCATTCTCCAACACCACTTGCAGTCAATCAGAATATCACACCTCATAAAGTATAACCACCCCACAAGCAGAACAGGTAGAACTTGCTCTGAAATCTATTTTGCCTTTGTAACATACAACAACCAACTATCATATTGGCTTTGGCTCTGGTATAACTGAGGTGGAATACCTGAATTTTCTAGAATCTCTTGCTTCTCACCTTACCAGCATGAGTTTCACAGGGAAGAAAAATGCCTTTTTGATTCAGTCCTATGCAGGGTAAAATCCTTGGGCAACAGCACAGGCTCACATGATGCAGTGTATCAACTTTTCTGAACGTTACGGATTCCAGTAGTGCAGAACAAACATCACGCCTACTGAAAAATCGTAGGCTGAGAGCAGTGACACGATAAGCTCTACAACCCCTGTCCTCATTTGCCTTCTCCCTGTCTTGCAAGAGCCATCTGCCCGTGCCTGTCCTGCCCGGTGTCAAAAAGGACCGGGCAGTGCGGCCGTGTCCCGACAAGCCTTTGGGAGTGTAAGATTTAATGGAAAAAACAAAGGGAAAAAAACCACCAAAAACCCCAACAACAGATAAACAGAAAAACAAACAGAAAAACAAACAGAAAAGCAAAAACACTAAAACCCACACAAAAATCCCAAACCTCCCACCTGTCAGGACAGGGCGGCGTTCAGATCTAACATGGATTATGGATTTCTCAGGTGATATATTTTGTACGTTTATCTTTTAAAAGAGACTGTCCTTACTCTGGGCTGAGAAGCCAGGCGGTCCCGCCGGCCCCGGGGTGAGGGTCTCCGGCTGGGGCACTCACCCGGCGGTAGGAAGAGAGACCCCCTTACACCTCCCTCCTTCAGCCGGATCCTCCGCACGCCGGGGGCAGCGAACCACCTCTCCACCTCGGCCTTGGCCACCACCGGGCCGGGGAGAGCTCCGGGCAGGCTGTGACCCTGGTGGACCAACACCTCCACCTTCATCGGCGTGCCGGTGCTGCGGGGAACGAGCCGCTGGTACGGCTTCTCCATGCCGGCGGGGGCGAGGCTCCAGAAGAGCCCCATGGGCTCCACGCCGGTGTAGTCCCCGCCGTGCGAGGCGTCCGTGCCCAGGTGCAGCTCGCCGCGGCTGTCCGCCCGGTAGTGCGCACACGACTGGAAGAGGCAACCGCGCTCATTCGCCGCCACCGCCCGCAGGGTCACCGCCTGCCCCGGGCTCAGCCCTGCCACCCGCGTCTCCACCCGCTCGTCAGCCAGGCCGGCGGTGGGGGACACGGCCACGCTCACAACCCAACGCCGCGGCGGTGGGAGGGGGGGACGCGGCGGCGGGACACGACACAGGACCCGCGCCGGGACCAAGGCGGCGGCGACCGCTCTCCACATCCCGGCGGCAGCTACCAGAAAGCCGCTGAGCCAGCGGCAACAACGGTAACGCCGCCGCCACCGCCCCCTCCAGGCCGCCTCAATCGATGGCAGAGCCCCTCTTGACCCGCCCGACCGCCTCGCGGAAGCTCCTGCGTGTGGCCGGGGCGGGAAACGGAACGCAACCTCCCCGGGGCCGGGCCGCTCCCGCCTCTGCGCTGCCTCCCCTTCCCCCCTCCGGCTTCCCCCT